>SZWC01006649.1:53150-106124 GCA_023375785.1 Penium margaritaceum
AGGTAGTACTCGAGAGGTCCCATGTCCTTCATCTTAAACCTGCTGGCCAGATTTTTCTTGAGGTCCGTAAGGGCCTCCTGCGAGGAAGAACACATGATGAGATCGTCCACGTACAATGCCACGAGCAGCAAGCCACATTTGTCCTCCCGCACATAGACGCTGGGGTCATTCCTGCAATGTGCAAAGGAGATCTCAGCCATGAAGCTATCCATCTCCTTGTACCAGATCCGTGGGGCCTGTTTCAGCCCGTACAACGCCTTCACCAGCTTGCACACCTTACCCTCGGGTGCTTTGACACCTTCCGGCACCTCCATTAGCATCTCCTTGTCGAGCTTCCCATAAAGGAAAGCTGTCTTCACATCCACTTGGTGGATTTCAAGGTCTTTGGCGGCAGCGACGGCAAGCACGGACCCCATTGAGGCAAACGTGACAACCGGTGCGAAGGTCTCATCGTACTCAGACCCTGCGCGCTGTGAGAATCCTTTCGCCACGACCCTTGCCTTGTACTTGTTGACGCTTTCATCTTGCTTCCATTTCAACTTGAGCACCCACTTTGAGCCCACCACGTGAGCGTTAGCGGGTCTGTCCACCAACACCCATGTGCCATTTTCTTCGATGGACGCGAGCTCGCTGTCCACCGCCTCCTTCCACTTGGCCGCATCGGGCCTTGCCAGCGCCTCAGCCACAGTGAGCGGCTCTTCGTGAGCCAAACATGACCAGCTCAGTCCAGTCCAGTTTCCGATGTCAGTGTCGTACTTTGGAGTTTGTTTTCTTTTTCGTGTATATACAACAGAACACGACAAGAAACAAGCATCAACGCTTCTTTCCCCTAGTCGTACGCGTCGCGACATGATCGCTTATTAGGGGCGGCTCAACTTTGGTGGAACGGTCGTGACTACCCAGCCCTTGCCGGGGAGGTTTAGTGCAGGACCTGAACTTATATCAAGAGCTTGGATTATCAGAGGGGTTTATTATGGAGATGACCTTGTTTGAGTCACATTTCCAAAAGTACGTGGCATTCTTAGCAAGGTATACATGCTGGGGATGATCTAACAAGGTTGGTATGGCCAGGATTAAGGGACGTAAAGGAGGAGTGGGGAAGGGTCGATGATGCATCTTGCTGACAGCAATAATGTGGATTTGGCGATGCAAGGGACATGAAAGGAGAGGTCATTTTTACCATTGGCCAAGCAGACTCAAATAAGGGAGGGGATAGGTAGAGCAGATAGATGGTACATGAAATGTTGCATGATGTGTAGTGCGACCTACAAGAGAGTTTGGCAAAGACAAGTGTTGCACTGGGAGAAATGTGGTAAGGCAAAGAGACACAGCAAGTGAGCAAATACATACGATCAGGAAGAGGTGCGATGGGAAGGTGCTCAGCAAGATGTCAACGAATAAGTGCAAGGATATGCTCATGTGCAAAAACTGCTGGGATTGTTCAAAGAGCCCATTGTTGTCAGCCTCAACGCGATGGTCTTGCCGCAGAAAGATGTTAATGAGCAAAGTTCTCTCAGAGGTCAGGAGTACAAGGCCGAGGCTATATGTTGTAGCAATGAGTAGGGAGGTCAGAGTTCAAACCCAGTTACAGACGAGGGGCGCGGCTGAAGAGAGTGTGCATGGTGAGGGCATGAGCATCAAGGAGAGGAAAAAGAATGAGGTAAGGAGGGACAAGTGGGATAAGGGGATTTGCGGGAGGAAGGCGTGGATGATGATAGCCTAGAAGCAATAAAGAACGACGGGGAGAATGTGCAAGACAAGAATAGGGATCTTCTAGGCTGCATCCAGATCACTGCCAAAGGGGTAGGAACTGAGGACTTTTGCAAAGACATGTCTGAGTGGAGAAACGAGACTCAAATTAAAATTCTTGTCGGGAATGAAGGTCCAAGCAGACCAAATGTCATGGTAGAGATGCTGAGTCCAGCCGATGAAGGCACTGAGCCCTCCCACTTGACAGAGGCAATGGGAAATTTTATCTCTGAGGAGAACACCACTAGAGGTAGATGCATTGGTGGCATAGTAACCGCGGAGCGTACTCGAGGCAACACAGGGGTCATCATAGGTAGTTGGGTTTACAACCGTAAATCCAGCTTACCACAGCTTACCATATCAGCTGGGTTTACAACTGTAAACCCAGCTGATGTGGTAAGCTGTTGCAGCTAGAGGTCGAGTTCCACAGATAGAATGCAATGGAACACAACGTTGGCGCACTCAATGCAGTAGGCAGAGTGAGCCATAAAGGGTCATAGTGCTCCCAGTGAGTGCATCATGGCGGAAGGAGTGGAGCAAATTGACCGATGAGAGAAATGCATCCCAACAGTGAAGGAGAGTGCAAAAGGAATCACGATTGCAGCCGGGGACAAAGGAGCATGCTGACGGGGGATGAGGTGCTCAAGAATAGAAGTTATCTCAGTCAGACAACAGGGCTTGACTATAGATAAGGGCAGTGGAAAGAGCTGTGGTTTCGAGAGCACCGGCTAGCGTAGGAGGATCGGGAGGCAAAAGAGTAGCTCAATAGGGGGTTCCAAGGGAGGTGCAAGAGGAGGGGGAGGGTGTATGCGCGTGAAGATGGGCTCCCATGGAAGCGAGTGGGGGAGTTGGTACAGACAAGGGTGTAGGGACAGGTGTAGGTGTAGTGGAACTAGGGGCGACGGGAGGCAGGGCTTCCAAGGGAGGGAGAGAGATGAGGCGGGGTGCATAGACGAACACAAGATGTGTAGTGAGACAAAAAGAAGAGGGTTGGAGGGAGATCCAGTAGTCTAGCAGGGAAGTGTTGTTGATTTACACAAATCCTCTTTGAGATAAAGGAGGAGGGGAGAGGAGGAGATTGAAACTAGGGAGAGAGAGATCCTGATAAGAAGCACCAGAAAGAGGGATGGAGGGGAAAAAGGATGCAAATATACAGGGTGAGAGAGAAATAGGGGGGAGAGAAAAGGGAGAAGGGGAGAGAGATTGAGAGAGAAATGGAGAGACAGAGACATAGAGAGACGTAGAGAGAGATAGAGAGAGAGAGAGAGATAGATAGATAGAGAGAGAGAGATAGAGAGATAGAGAGAGAGAGAGAGAGAGAGAGGAGGGAGAGAGAGAGAGAGCATAGAAAATACTAGAGAGAGAGTGAGAGAGAGAGGGAGAGAGAGAGGGGGAGAGAGATAGAGAAAGAGATAGAGAGAGAGAGAGAGGAAGAGATAGAGCGGAGAATGTTAATAATTCATTGTACACATTCTTTCTCTTGTGTTGGCCGTGAGTTTGTAGGGCATAGCGGTGCAAGGAGTGGAGGTGACACACCGTGATGGTAGCCAATCATTAGGTTTCTTGTGGATGGTCACCTCCATCCCGCAAGCATCGTCCATTTTATTCATCCCTAGAGCGCTGCGGCACTGACTCACACTTAGTCTTCACAGCCCACTCTTATCTCCTCCCTAAAAGGGACATTTGAACGGGAGTCTGACCTGTTACTGTGCCTATGAACAGGAATCTAATGAGTGACTTTTGACATAACCTCGCATGGGCCACTATTGAAGATGTGCCCCTCTGCATGTCCAAGTGCAGCGCAAGGAGGCACCGGGGAGCCCCCAGATAAAGAAGAATCCTCGTAGTTGGATATAGCAACTCAAGGACTACCTGGATCCTCAAATGGAGAACTACCCTTCAAAATTAGCAAGTTGCTAAATTCGGTGGAAGTTGTTTCACCAGAATCAGAAAAGTAACAAGGGAGATATGTGCTTTTAAAGTTGGGACGTACTGAACAGGTCTGCGAGCCGGCCGGGGTTCCAATGCCGGTGAATAATTGACCGGAATGAGTAACAAAATTCCATATGGGGATTTTGCTCCGGAAGGCTGCTGAGGCGTCCGGTCGATGATTCGCCGGATGTCAAAAGTGCAGTTTGTTACTGAGGGACTTGGCCAAAATTCTGGTCCAAAACTCAGTAGTAAACAGTACAAACTTTACAGTTTGTTACTCGGGGACTTCGTCAAAATTCTGATTGCAGTTCCGCAAACAGGTTTCAAACAACATCAATCCCCATCTCCAAATTCGAATATAAACTCATTAAAACAGACCCCACAGGTGCAAAGGTCACCGTCACCACATGTAGGGACATCTGCGCCTCCGGAATGGCGTCTTGATGGGTCCTTGATGTGTGAGGGTGCCTCGGCGGGCAACGTGGTGCGCGCCACCGACTGAGCGGCTGCTTTGGGGTGCTGTGTTTTGGCTGACGTAGTGGGAGCTGCGGTGATCTGAATCACTCATGGTTTGTTGCGTTGGAGAGCGGAGGACTGGTGATCCAAATGTTCAGACCATGTCCATGGTTTAAAACGAATGCAAAATTTTGTTATTCCCTTTGTAAAATGTGACTGTCCCACAACTCCCTTCCACAAACATAGTGTGAGGCAACCAGAAAGCTCATGCTTGGACTCAAAACCTGCACGAAAGTAGCTCTGAACACCAAGTGCAGACCCGTTGGGGTACGTTGGAACTGCTTCCACCCAGGCTTCGTTTTTCTTACAAAGGGTTATGGGCCCACGACCCTGACCGGTCTACGTATCACTTATGAATTTCGCAGCAGATGGGGTTTTCATCAAGGACAATGTCACCGTCAAGCTCTACGGTCGCGGAGTGGAAGACTGCACAAATGGCGCAGAAGAAGATGCAGGTGGCCCTGGCTACGGGCTATAGAGGTGGCACTTTGAGTTGCACCTTGCGCGTAAGGGGTTGCTGGAGGTCATGAAGGGAACTTAAGTCTTCGACAATGCAACGGGGACAAAAGCGCAAAAGGAGGCCTTTGCAAAGAAGACCACAAATGCGCTCATGCTGCTGTTTTTCAGTACGGCTGATTCATAGTGGGGCTACTTCGAAGTCTGCAAGCTGGCATCGGAAGTCTCGAAAAAAATCTGTGCCATCCATCAATCCAAGTCGTTGGCGAGCAAAATCTTTGCAATGAAGTGACTCTTGACAATGAGAATCGAAGAGGGAGATGATGAAATCTCTGCCATACAACAGATTGAGTTGCTTTCCCTCACCGTGCAATGAAGTGGGGTGGAAGATCCACATGGAGTTGTAGGTGATAGCCCTCCTCGTGGCCCTTCCTGACAGTTGGGATCTTCTCATCACAGTATTGGGAGGATGGACAGAGGACAAGCTCACCTATGGCACAATTATGAAGTACACCCACAATGAGGCATACTGTCAGAGTTGCAAGGAGTCCTCGTTGTCATCATCGGCTCTCATTGCAAAAACACATGGTGGCAGAAGTGGGGGCAAGGGAGGTGGCAGAAATGGCGGCGGCAAGAAGGGCGCCAAGAAGGGAGCGTGCCGAATTTGCGGCAATGAGGGCCATTGGGCCCATGAGTGCAACGAGGAGGCAAAGTCCATCGCCAAGGACGTGAAAGGCAAGAAGGCTCTGCTAAATGATACTCAAAACCACTACCTCCAGAAGGCCAACCGGCAATGCCTTGACTCTGGAGTGGAGGAGGATGCCCAGGTTGAAAAGGTTGGATTCATCAACTACACCAAGTCAAAGAAATATATTGTGGTTGTGAATGAAAAGGTCAAGCCGGCGGCTGGCAAAGGAGACTTGGACGTGGATCTTGTGAATGGTGGGAAGCGCGTGCAACGCGTCATCAAGAACGTGCAGCACGTACCTGGCTTGGCTGACATTCTAAGTGTCAGCCACTTGAAAAGCAAGGGATATGAGGTGCTCTTCAGAAGAAAGGGGGAAGTCATGCAGAAGGACGGTGCCAGCGAGCCCGTGCTGGAGACTAAGCACGAGGGAGGCCTCTACATTGTGGAGACCAAGGTCATCTGCACAGCGACACATTCAGAAGAACGCACCATCAACCTAGCCAAGGAAGAAGGATATGATCTGAAGCGCTGGCACTAACAATTGGGACATTCATCACCTGTTGTCATGAAGGAGACGGCAAACTGCGAGCTGGTACGTGGACTCTTCATCAACGGTACAGAAGAGGCGACAGATGCAGCAAAGCAAAAAAAGTGCAAGCCTTTAATTTTTATGAAGGCGTGGCACAAAACGTTCAATGGGACTGTGAATTGAGCCTCGGACCTGCTAGAAGTCATGCACAGTGATGTGTGAGGACCATTGACGACGGCATCAAAGAGCCGTGTGCATTATTTTGTCACCTTTATTGATGACGTGTGAGGACCATTCTACGTAAACTTCATGAATTGGAAAGGCAAGATCTTGGACCAACTGAAGGAGTATGTTGCCGTGGTGGAGAGGTAGACAGACGGGAAGGTGATAGCGCTCCGCAGCCACAATGGCAGAGAGTACGTGGACTGTAGCGGGTGGGTGAAGTAGCATGGCATAAAATGGGAAAACCTACGCCGCATTTGCCTCAGTCAAATACTGTGGCAGAGCGGGCAAACCAGACATTGATGTACATGAGCGGACCATGTTGGTGGATGTGGAATTTCCACGAAGCTGCTGGGCAGAATCTGTGTACAAAAAACTACAATATCAACCTCACTCCTACAGCGGTGCTAAAGGGGAAGAGCAGCAGGAAGACACTACGAGAGGTTTGGAGCGGGCACAAACCAAGTGTGGCACACATGAAAGTCTTTGGGTGCAAGGCGCATGCGGTGGTGCAGGCGGCGCAGAGGCGCGACGGCAAGATGGACCCGCGGGCAAAGTCGTATCTCTTCCTTGGCTATGAGAGTGTTAATAAAGCGTATCAGCTCTACGACATGCACGAGGAGGACGTCATCCACAGCCAAGATGTCGAGTTCAATGAACAGCAGAGCTACATCAGTAGCAACAACGTGGGCATAGTGGACTCTCCAAAGATGGAGGAGTGGTTCTAGCTCCTTGACTATGAGAAGGAGCCGGTGGAGAGTGGTGGGGAAGGGTTTTTATGCAAGCATGCGTCGATGGATTTGCATGACGCGGTGCATGCTGAATGCATCAACGGAGCCAACTACCGTGTAAGAGGCGCTTGTGCGGCCCAAAGGGGCTTAATGGGACGCAACCATCAAATCAAAGCTGGATTCCATCACGAACAATGATATGTGGGAGCCAAAGGATGCAAAGGTCACGGTCTGAAAGTGGGTATTTAAGACCAAGTTCACAAAGGAAGCTGTGGTTGAAAAATACAAGGTACAACTGGTGATAGAGGGATATGCACAATATAAGGGCAGGCTAGTACGATGAGATGTTTGCTCCCGTCTTCAAGTTCACAAGCATCCCCACGATCCTTGAGGTGGTGGCTACGAAGGACATGGATACTCCACCAAATTGACGTAAATACGGCCTTCCTCAATGGCATCATAGACAATGAATCTACTTGGAGGTGCTTGAGGGGGTGGAGGTGTCATACGACTAGGTGTGTAAGCAGTGAAAGTCCTTGTATAGGATAAAACAAATGCCCAGATGCTGGTACCTTCAGATGGACAGCTTCATGGCACTACTTGGCTTCAAGAAGTGTGTGTCGGATCATATTGTGTACGTGCGGTACAACAAACAGCTGCATCAGATTGTTACAGTCTATGTGGACGACCTGATTTTGTTTGTGACGTATGTGCCAAGCCTCAACGGCTGAAAGAGCAGATGAGCAGCATATTCCAGATGTAAGACATGGAGGAGCTTGAGTACTTCCTCAGGATGAGCATCACAAAGAATTGGAGGGCGTGCACACTTGAGCTAGGGCAGACCAAATACGTGGTCCAGGTGCTAAAGCATACAACATGGAGGACTGCAAACTAGTTGGCAGTTCGGTCTCCATGACCTGTGAACAAAGTGCGCCAAACAAAAGAAAAGCGGGAGAATATGGAAGGGATTTCCTACCAATCGGCGGTGGGAAGCCTCATGTACGCCACGCTGGCCACTCAACCGGACCTCGCCCATGCGATGGGCCAAGTGAGCAGGTACGTAGTTGATCCATGAGCACTGCACTGGCATTCAGTCAAGCACATCCACCGTTACATGTAAGTAACACGGCATGCACGCTTGATGTTTGAAGGCAAGGGGCGGGCAGACCTCTTGTGTCTGGTCTGCTACACGGATGCAGACTATGTAGGCGATGTGGACAAGTGAAATTCCACATCCGGATACGTGTTCTTCATCGCTGGTGCAGTGGTCTTGTGGTGGAAAAGGAAGCAGGATTACGTTGCCACATCCATAGTGGAAGCAGAGTACATCACCTCCTTAACCACCTCGGCTAGCGCGATGAACTCTGCTGGCGGTGTCCTCCGATGGGGGACCAGTAGGTTGCTAGGGAATCTGGGCATGCCGCAGGAAGAGCATATGGTGGTGTAAGAGGACAACAGCAGCTCCACCTTGCTGGCCAACAACCCAACACAAAACAGGAGGACGAAGCACATTGGCATGCGTTATCACTACGCATGGGACATGGTTGAAAATGGGCAGGTGGTGCTGCAACACCGCAACAGGCAAAAAATGCTAGCGGATTGCTTGACCAAAGTGCAACCCGTGGACGGACATGCAATGAGCGTGGCCGCGCTTGGGATGACCAGCTATGATGGGCTGGAGGGCGCAGCGGAAGATGAGTGAGAGAAAGTAAGAGCAGCATGCATGGCAGGTGCAATGGGGAGAACGCTGAAGATGTACCTCTCTACATGTCCATGAGACACCGGCACCGAGAGGCGCCGGTGAGCGGCCAGAGAGAGGAAAATCCGCGCAGTTGGATCAAGCGGCTGGAGGATTGCTCAGATCCTAAAATAAAGCATTGTACCTGACTGTTGACAAGTTGTTCAATCTGGTGGAAGTTGTTTCACTAGAATTAGACTAGTAACGAGGGAGATAAAGGCTTCCAAATTTGGGATGTGCGAGGCCACAATGGCAGCCGGCCGCTGTTCAATTGCTGGTGAATGATTGACCAGAACGAGGAACAAAATTCCATCTGGGGATTTTGCTCTGGAGGGCTGCCAAGACGTCTGGTGGATGATTTGCCGGATGTCAGTGGTGTAGTTTTTTTCAGGGACAACCAAAATCCTGGCTCGGAGTCTGAAACTCAGAAGTACTGTTTGTTACTCAGAGACTTAAAATCTGACTGCAGGTCCGCAAACAGGTTCTGAACCACATCAATCTCCATCACCAAACTTGATGATTAACGCATTGAAACAGGCCCCAAAGGTGTGAGGGGAAGCATCACTACGTGTAGGCATGTCTGCGCCTGCATAATGGCATTTTCATGGGTCGATGTGTGATTGTGCCTCAGCGGGCAACGTGGTTCGTGCCGCTGACTGAGGGGCTAGTTTGGAGTGTTGCGCTTCTGTGCATGTAACGGGAGCTACGATGATCTGAACCCCGCACAGTTGGGTGTGTTGGAGGGTTTATGAATAGCCCTACAAGTTTTCAGATCATGTCCATGGCCTAAAACTAATGCAAAATTGTGTTACTTCCTTTGCCAAAAGTGACTGTCCCACAATTCCCTTCCACTCCCATAAACATAGCGTGAGGCAACCAGAAACCTCAGGCTTAGACTCAGAACCTGCACAAAAGTAGCCATGAACACCAACTGGAGACCCCTTGGGGCATGTTGGAACTGCTTCCACCCGGGGGTCGTTTTCTAATAGCTACCCATAAGGATTATGGTACTAGAGTCACTAGTGCAAAGGCATGCTTCTAACTGCCCTTATTTACTTTGCATGATCTCCATAAGCTCCATCTACTCCATGAGCTCAAACTGTGGTCGCTAGAACTTAGCAAACAAAGGCTAAAGAAAAGATATCCTCTTTATGGTACGGCCCTGAGACACTAACGAGGATAAGCTCTACTGGTGGAGGCACTATCCTGGGTTTGCTGCATTGAATTATAATACCTTTGTAGGTAATCAACAGCTAACAGGATAAATAACATGTGTACACCTTCAACATAAACATCAGACACTATAACTAGCCTCTATCTGCCTATATGAGCCTCAAGGAAGTAGAGAAGAAGATTAGTAAAGAAGAAGAGTATGAGAAAATTATGATCACGATATCCACGATGCTCAAAATTGTTCTTATTAATGTTGGAATGTCAAAACTCACAAAGAATGGATTGATTTTCTACAAATATATATATCACCTTGAAGTGACATGGATATTGATGGGTCTATTAAGGGAGTAAAACATCCACTTCACTGCATTCTGGTGCTTCGGTCAGAGAGTAGCAATGTGTTGGATCATAGTAGCTTAACCACTTGCAAGATTCAGCCTCGATTCCACCATCAGGTACACCAGACTATCAACAGCAACCTAGTACTTTTGTCACGCAGTTGCATCTGCTTCTTCACTCAAGATCAGAAGGCACTACCTCATCTCAAGAAGCATGTCAATAGGTTTGCCTCTACCATCCGAAACTCATGGAAAACTCACTGATGTAACAACAATGTTATAGTGAAAAGATCTATGATATAGATCACGCATGATCTGGAAGCCGAGAAGTAGGATGTCGCTGAGATCAGACATCTAGATGCGCTTTTGCATGGCCTCTCTGAATTGATGTATACTAGAAAATATGTTAGAAAGGAGGACCATGATGTCCAAATAGAGAATGTCACTTTGGTTAAATTTGTTATGCTCAACTTCCATACACTAGTGTGGCCCATTCAAATTTTTGTTCCAAGCATGTATGGCTTGCTTGAGTTTGTAGAGATTGACCTGTGAATTTTTCAAACCATTTACTGTTGGCCATCTATGACAAAACCCTCCGGTTACTCCATATAGATCTCCTCCTTCTTGTCACCATTGAGGATTGCTGTTGTATCATCCATGTAATGGATAGGAAAATATTCCACTATTGCAAAAGAGAGAAGTATACACATGGAGAAAAATTTTGTATTGTGAGAAAGGTTTCCACTTTCTTGATGCCCTCCTGTTGCAAGTACCCCTTGGTGACCAGCCTCACCGTGTACTTTTCCACGTCAATTATCTGCTGTAACAATAACACTCATGTCTTCTAGTTTTTTAAGCATGCAGAAATGGCCGCGCTTATCGGTCTTGTAGTGCAGCGTGAGAGGATACCCTTGACCTGGTGCTTGGGAGTTAGCAGACAACAGGCACAGTGCTACTCCTACATTGCGTGCTCAAGGTGGTAATGCATTTTCTTCTTCTACTTTTGTCAATGATGGCCCTATAACTGATGCATAAGACATGGGATAAGACATGGTTCTCCCGCTATTACAACAGAGAAGCATGTTGGAGAGAGGGACAGGGGGGATTTTTGTCCCTGTTGTTTAATCATCTACTAGTTCCACTACCTTTTTGGAAATGATGTTGATGTCGATGATGTTTCCCTCGTTGAAGACTACTTCCTGTTAGATTTCTACATGGAGTATATCCCTCTCATAGAGGTAGTAGGCTTTGCTTTCCACAAAATCATTCTTAAGCTGATAAATCCCTCCTCCATGACTGTAGTTTAGATAGGCACATGAAAGACTAGGCATACACTTCCCCTGCAAAAAGAGTCTCCTAGGTCTGATCTAGATAGACAAGGCATGCAGTTCTCCTTGGGGGCAAGCCCCTATCATGTTAACTGGATAGTATATCCAGACTCTATCTAGGAAAACTCGTTGTGCCTCATAAGTTCAAGAGTTATTGTGTGCAACTAGATGTTACAGGGTCAAACCCTACAATGGATTTTGTTTTGTGAAAAAAAGGGTGACAAATAAGAATTTTCAGAGGTCCTTCTTAGTGGATGGTGCCACTTGGAAGTCACAGAGAGTGTCATATAGGCAGGGGGGATGATGTAATGCAGACTGTTCCCAACGTTGCTCCTCCAAAGGAGTCACTACGCGCCCAGACTAGAGGCTAGCCCTTGGAATAAAATTACACATCAGTTGCATGTGGTTTATTAATGTTTTAAATTAGTAGGAGATAATAGCCTACATCAGCCTACACTGGCCTCAAGCAAGGAGAGAAGCACAAAAGCAAAGAATTAGGATGAGAACACCTAAAAAAAATTCTATTGAGGAGGTCAATGACGGCATGGCAAAGTTCAGAAAAAACGTTGTTTGCTTGTGGAAATAGCAGTTCAATATTTTCATGAGACTATGCGGTTGCTTCAAGTTGTTCCACAGAGAAGAGGTTCAATCCTTTTCACTACCATAATGGCTTTTTTCTGCAGTGCTCCAGCTTCCATTGTAATTGTAATCACAAGAGGATTTGTTTCTGCCATTGCCAACATACTTTATAGCACATGATATCCTTATTGTCACTACCAGGCACACCCTTGTTACATACGTGCGCAGACTCTACCTCCTATGTTAGTTTTGTTGGCTCTAGTGGGTGTGGAGACACCCTCAAGGATGCCTAGATCATGCTGATGCACACTACCAGTGTTTGGGGCAGCCAATGGACACCTTTGGTGAAGAGTGTGGAGCACAAGGATCACGGATGTGAGTGGGTAGAACAAGTCGTATTCACTAATCTCAATTGAAACAAGTTTTTGTTATTTATCATAGTGAGATTACATCCGATCTTTTTAGCCTGTGATCTAAGATTTCCAACGCATCCAAGCACGTCCAAAACGGAGCAGTAGAGCCCCTGCTACGGCCGTCGAAGTAACCCTTGGTGGAGCCGCCCACCTTGCCTTACACGCTAGGCAACAGGAGGCGCTTCAATGATGACCCGTCGAAGCGCCTTTCCTCGTCCAGAAGTCAATGAGAAGTTCACCCTGGTCAAGAAGAGTCTTCTGGTTGCTTCCTGTATGGCCCTGGTGCATTTGGAGGTCGTTGGAGACGAACTCGTATCACTGGTGGTGGATTATCCCGCCACCCATGGCGGGTACCAGATTCCACCCCCCCAACACCCGAATTGTGGGCTAGGCTAAATTTCTGGATACTCACTCAAATCGAGCAATTCAAAGCTCGATCCTGCATGGAAAAATCCAAGGATTCCGAATATAAACTCAGATCAGGTCTTTGACTACTCCTCTGTGGCCAAACCAAGGAGTACGATCAACAGCACTCATGGCAAGGGGCACACCATGTCAACAAGTTCCTCCTCTTGTCAACCATACTAGACGTTGACCAGAGGAAAGCAAATTTCTTGTAGTTCCATGAGGAGGATGATGAACTACCTGTAGGTGTTAGTATCCTGATTCCTCTATGCAGAAATCCATGAAACTATAGCAAGAGATTCAAAATGAACGCTTCCTCACTCACACATTTTACAATGACGTCTCAAAAAATGAAGAAGTAATTAGTGAGGGCCATTGATAAATGCACATGTGCAAGCTTCCCATGATCTTTTGACACCAAAGCTCTCTATTGATGAGTGCACATGTGCACATGTGCAAACTTCCCACAGGCTTTGAAAGTTCTCGCGGACATAGGCATGTTGTGACTTTTGAACTGATGTCTCAAGGAAGGCCAAGACTGTGTCGCCATTTGCCTTCTTTGCTTTATTGTCGGGATCTTCACTTCTGGTATAAGCTCTTCTCCAACAAAAATATTCAAGTAATTGCACATGTTCATGACAGTCCCAAATACATGCGTTTTCCATGAATGGAGGTACAACCAGCTTGTACAGCAAGCGACAGGTTTTTATGACCATCTAAAGCACAAACGCTGAGCCTGTCCCTCTTACTTTTAAAGCCAAAAAAGCCGTTTGGCTTTAGGATCTCATGGAGAATATGAGTGGGGGTGCACTAGTACTTATTCTTATACGCGTCAATAGCCAAGGCACAATTGTACTTGCCAAGAATCCCGAGCACCATATTTATACCAGGGATATTGATGTCGCCCGTCACTTCATTAGACATATGGTGTAGGAGGGTGCTATAAAGCTGGAGTTCAGGACAACTTAGGAAGTAGGTCGGTGATATGTGCACTCAACTTGTGACCAATGAGAAGTAGTAGGTCTGCACAGAGGCATGTGGAACCAGTCCTTTTGACTGTGGTAAATTGGGAGGTTGTTGGGAATTGGGTTGTCTTGCTTAGTTTTAGGTCCACATGAAACTGTTTCCAGAAACTACTAGATTCTTGCTAAAACCTTAAATTCCACTTTACCATTTGAAATATGAGGGGAAAAAATGTCTACGATCCACGTTTCAGGCTGATCCACCCGTCAAATTGAGAATTTTGATTTTTTTTTTGCGCTCAATAACCACTGGTTTTTGGTGACCATGGATGACAGCTCCATGCCTTAGCCTAATAAAAGAAAAAGTGCTCAGGTCCATAGTTAAGACCTCGTGAGGAAAACATTAAAAAAAGGTCCTCGATCTTAGGATTAGCTGGATAGAGGGTGCTGACTAGGAATGAGGTACATCTCCTTGACTTTAGGTAAGGTGAGAGACTCCTCTTTTGATTATGTGCTGCCCATTGATTCATGGTGGGTTTCCATGGGAGTTTGGGTGATCTGAATACTAGGAGAGTTCCGTGAGATTAATGTTTACCTCACTAAGTAGTATATGATTGGTGAGTCTTGGTTGTGAGCTGATATCTTCTCTTGTAACAGTTTGTGGGCATAACTGAGTTAACTCTAGCATCCATGGCTAGGTGGTGTGCCTTGTGGTAGGGTTGAATTTCATAATCTCTAGCTGTGTATTTAATCAACCATTTTAAGTGATTCTATTACCATATTAAAAACAACTAATGCCTTTCCATACCCAAATAATTGTTGCTCCAAGGCTCTTCCTCTCGTCCAAATCCAATATTAGGGTGTTCCAAGAGAGTATTCTCTATCTCTCTAGGTCGTGTCTACATAGTCAGCCTCATTTCTAGGCTGATTTCTCTTATGTGAGATTTTCAACTCTAATATGTCAGTCGTCACCTCCATGTCTGAGTGGTCTGGCTCATGAAAGGGCTGTCTTTTGAAAGATATAGCTATACATGTATTCCATCATCTTAGTAATTCAAGAACCATTCTCAAGTAAAACAAATATTCTCCAGTCCTTAACACGTACTGTTCCAAGGCTTATCCCTTTGATAAAACACTTCATATATGAGCCAAGGTTAGCAAGATTAAATAAGCATAGGCCATCACTTTAAGGAAATTAGATGAGGATCAAACCTTCACCACGTTGGACAATAAAAAAAAATTGGTTAGCAAGACAAGCACTTTACCAAGTCCAATATCACAAAGTTTTACTAGATGGATTGAGACTCATATACAGAACGAGGTCGACAACATCTACACCCTTCTCTCAAAGTAAGAGTGGTCAGTTTTCATGACCTTTTTTCCCATATTTCTTGCTGAGCATTGAAAGAGAGCACATGCAAAGTAACATTTGTTTTGTTAATTTGGCATTGATGCACAAACATTTACATTCTATGGGTACGTTTGGGAGAATCGCCGTTGACAATTTGGCTGGTTTGAATTTGAGCAAGAGCAGAAACATTCAATTTTTCAAGAAGTTCTTTAGCTGTTTTTTAGTGGTAGCTCTGTTCTGAGAAATTGTCTAGCCTTCCATAACCTACAGCCCATTTTCTGCAATGATTTTGTTTTTGCAAAAGCGGTTGTACAAGCAAGGGTAGTACTGAGCATCAAGATGGGTAACAATGGAACAAACAAGCGTCGTGACAGTAGCCCAGCCTTTGGAGAGGCTCAATGGATGTGATAGGATACTATTATATAAAATTCATACCTGCCTTCGTTTGGACGATAGGATCTTGTGGGAGGTGGTCAGTAGTGGTGATTGAGCTCCGGTTCCACCAGTTAAAGGAATCAACACAGTGCAAGTGGTTGGAAGGAGGATACTACAATTGATTGCAACTCATGTAGGTTCATCAGTAACTGTATTTGCAATGTATGAAGAGTGGAAGAAAAAATTCAGGTAGCCCTCTTGGCTGATTTTCAACACCATCTCAAACTCGCATCTCCCATATATGACTGACAATGCTACTGTGAAAAAGAATTAGGACACATAGCACCAGGAGTATGAGAACAAGATTCTTATATTCCTTTTGGGTTTGTAGGAGAAGATGATAGCATTGAAAAATGGGGTGATGAAGGCAATAAGACGTACTTCGAAAGGAAAAATGGTTTGGAAAAGTAGCAGAGCATGTTGAAAATATGTCCGGCTGGATACCCAAATATAGTCACAAGAGGCGCCAAGGAGTGGCTCGAGAGAGGAAATTCGTCGCATTTGGATCCAGTAGCTGAAGGATTGCTTTAATTCCCACATGGATGATTTCAAAGATAGACACGATGCTGAATCTGGTGGAATTTGTTTAACAAAATTTGGACAAGTAACAAGGAAGATAGGACCTTTTAGAGTTGGGGTGTAATGGACGGCTCTGGTTGTCAGCTACGACTCGACTGCCACTAAAAATCTCAAGAAAACAAGTAACAAAAATACAATTGTTGTTTTTTCCCCCGAGGACCGCCGATTCATTCTTGCCAATAATGCGCTTGATGCTAGACGTACGTGTTGTTACAGAGAGACTCGGCCAAAAGCCTGGCTCCGCATTCAAGACTCAAAAGCATATTTTGTTTACCAAGGAATGGCAGCTATGACTGCAGGTCTTCGGACAGGTTTCAAACCCCGTCACATCCTCTCATGAAGTCCAAACATGGCCCAGGTGCATCAAAGCATTCCAAGGAATTCCTCCATCACTTGCAAAGGGATCTGCGACCCATGCGCTTCACATTTGAAGGAAGGCAGCACGAGGTGTGTGTACCATACAAGCGTTATGCGTTTCTATGGTAGTTGAGACCTACATGCTGGCAAGTGCAATATGGACTATGTCTGGCCAAATTGTGCAAGACGTTGTGCGTTGGAGAGCTCATCACTAACAATAGAGGCATTTAGATAATGTCTATGGACAAAGGCTAAAGCACAACTGTGTAACTTCATTTGAAAAACTGATTGTCTCTAAACTCCTGCTCACGTAGCGTGAGGCGACCAGAAAGCTGATGCTTAGTCTTAGACTCACCCCAAAGGAATAGTTGAACCACAACAGAAAGGTCAGTCCAATTCGGATTATGAATTGGATTGACCTTCGCAGATTGCCCAACTATGGATTACGATCCCATGACGCTTTTGCTGCATAGGGGATTGTGAACTTGGACAATGTTGTCCTCATATTTTGAGATCTCGTTGGAGTAGAAGCTGTGCATATGGCGCAGGAAGAGACAGAAACCATATTTCTATATGGTTTTTGTCTCGAGAGGCCCATGCTTTTGGCTAGGGAGGTGGACGTTTGAGTTGCACATTGCATAGAAGGGGCTGCTTGATGTCATGTTGGGAAGGAGGTGCTCGTTAAGGCAACAGCTGTGGACAGGGAGGAGCAGGCCTTAAAAAATAAGAACACAATGGAACTCATGCTCATGGTGTGTGGGACAGCCAAGTTGTAGAAGGGCTACTTCCAAGATTACAAGTTGGCTGCTAATTCTTGTTAAAAGCTCTATGCCATTCATAAATCCAAGTCGCCTGTGAATAATATCTTCACAATGAAGCGGTTCCTCACGGTGACAATAAAAATTGGAGATGATGACATCTCTGCCATGCATCAGATTGAGTCGCTTGCCTCACAAGGTAATGATGTGGGTGGAAGACCAATACATAGCTGTAAGCGATGTCCCTCATCATGGCCCTACTTGACAATTTAGGTCTAGTCATCATCATCCTTGGAGGATGGCAGGAGGATAAGCTCACCTATGGTGTGGTCATAGAGTACATCCGCATCCAGTCATAGTGACAAAGATGTGAAAAAGGCCTCGTCTTCCTCATCACCTCTTGTCATAAAAACATGTGGTTACAGAAGGAGGGATAGAGGAAGTGGCATAAAGGATGGCACAGTAAAGGATGCAGAATAATTTGCGTGCAACAAATACGGCATAGACAGCCACTGGGATTGTGAGTCCCCAAAGGCGAAGGTCGGCGAGAAGAACACCAAAGGCAAGCCGCTCCTTTATGGTAGCAAGGATCACTTCCCAAAGAAAGCCAACAGGTGGTACCTGGATTTCAAGGTTGAGGAGCACACCTTGGTCAAAAAATGGGGTTTGTCACCTACGAGAAGTTCTCAAAGTCAATGGTGACCCCAAGCAATAATGTCCATCCAGCGACCAACTAAGGTGATGTGGAGGTGGAATTTTTCATGGGTGGTAAGACATTGCTACGCGTACTTCGTGACGTGCAGCACGAACCCATCCTGTCTGCCATTTTCAGTGTCAGGTGCTTGATGGATAAGGGGCATTAGGTGCTCTTCTATAGCAAGGGCACAGAGGTATGCAACAACAGCGGCAGCAAGATCGTGCTGGAGACAAAGTGTAAGGACCATCTCCATATCATGGAGACCAAGGTGATCCCCACGGCATCATACACAACAGACTTGCAGGACCGCATTGTCAATATGGCCAAGGGATAAAGTAGGAATCTCAAGCTATGGCACCAATGGTTGTGCCATTCGACATCCACTGTAAGGGGGATGGAAAACCCGCAAAATGGTGCACGTCCTTGTTGTAGATTTGCCCCTCTGCATGCCCAAGTGCGGCGCCGGGAGGCGCTGACGAGCCGCCAGAGAGAGGAAATTCCTCGTCAACAAATCTGGAGACTCGCTCATTGCTCGGATCCTAAAGTGGAAGATTGCCCGTCAAATTTGACGAGTTGTTGAATCCGATGGAAGTTGTTTCACTGGAATCTGACTAGTAACGAGGGAGATATGGGCTTCCAAAGTTGGGGTGTGCGCGGCAGTTCAGGGAGCCGGCCGCGGTTTGACTTCCGGTGAATAATCGACCAAAACGAGTAACAAAATGCCATCTGGGGATTTTGCTGCGGAAGGTCTGCCGAGGCGTCCGGTGGATGATCCGCCGGATTTCAGGAGTGCAGTTTGTTAGTGGGGGACTTATCCAAAATCCTGGTTGGGAGTCCGAAACTCAGTAGTACAGTTTGTTACTCGGGAGTCAAAATTCCGACTGGAGGTCCGCGAACAGGTTTTGACCCACATCAATCCCCATCACCAAACTCGATGATTAACTCATCAAAACAGACCCCAAAAGCGCGAGGGGCACCGCCACTACGTGTAGGGACATCTGCGCCTCCGGAATGGCATTTTTGATGGGTCCTTGATGTGTGAGGGCGCTTTGGCGGATGACGTGGTGCGCGCCGCCGACTGAGCGGCTGATTTGGGGTGCTACGCTTCGGATAACATAGCGGGAGCTAAGGTGATCCGAATCGCGCACGGTTTGGTGCGTTGGAGAGCTCATGAATAGCCCTACAAATGATCAAATCATATCCATGTTAAAAAACTAATGCAAAATCGCGTTATTCCCTCCGCCAAAGTCACTGTCTCAAAGTTGTCTTCCACTTCTAGAAACATAGCGTGAGGCGACCAGAAAGCTCACGCTTGGACTCAGAACCCGCACAAAAGTAGTCGTGAACATGTAGAAGGCCATTCAGGCCACGTTTGAACTGCCTCCACCCGAGGGCCAGTTTCTGACAAAGGGTTATGGGCCTACGGCCCTGACCGGTCTACACATCACTCACGGCTTTCGCAGCGGACGGGATTGTCTTCGGGGACGACATCGCCGTCAAACTCTGAGGTCCCCAAGTTGAAGACTGCGTAATGGCGCAGAATGGGATGCGGGCCATCCAGAAGTATGCCGGTGGCCCTGGCTTTGGGCTATGGAGGTGGCACTTCGAGATCCACCTCGCAAGTAAGGGTGTGCTGCAGGTCATGTTCGGAACCGAAGTCCTCGACGAAGCGACAGCGACGGAAGCGCATAAGGAGGCCTTCGCAAAGAAGAACACGGAGGCGCTCATGCTGTTGGTGTCCGGGACAACTGAGTCGCATTGGGGCTACTTCCAAGGCTGCAAGGTGGCAGCCGAGGCTTGGCAAAAACTTTGTACCATCTATCAATCCAAGTCGCTGGCAAATAAAATCTTTGCCATGAAGCGACTCCTGACGGTGAGAATCGAGGAGGGAGATGATGTCATCACCGCCATGCAGTAGATCGAGTCGCTTGCCTCACAGTACAACGATGTGGGCTGGAAAATCAACACATAGCTGCAGGTGATGGCCCTCCTCATGGCCCTTCCTGACAGTTGGAGCCCTCTCATCACAGTCTTGGGAGGATGGGCAGAAGACAAGCTCACCTATGGCGCGGTGGCAGAGTACATCCGCAACGAGGCGCAGTGACAGAGCTGCGGGGAGTCCTCGTCCTCCTCATTGGCCCTCGTCACCAAAACAAGTGGTGGCAGAAGTGGGGGCAAGGGAGGTGGCGGACATGGCGGCGGCAAGAAGGGCGCCAAGAAGGGTGCGTGCCGCAATTGCGGCAAGGAGGACCACTGGGCCTGTGGGTGGACCGAGGAGGCAAAGGCCAGTGGCATGGATGCCAAAGGCAAGAGTGCGCTCCTCAATAGCACTCACAACCACTACCTCAAGAAGGCTAACCGACGATGCCTTGACTCCGGAGCCGAGGACCACACACAGGTCGAGAAGGTCGGGTTCATCAACTACACCAAGTCCAGCAATTCCATGGTGGTCGCGAACGACAAGGTCGAGCCGGCGGCTGGCCAAGGAGACGTGGAGGTGGAGGTGGTGGTTGGTGGGAAGCGGGTGCAGTGCATGATCAAGAACGTGCAGCACGTACCTGGCTTGGCTGACATCCTAAGTGTCAGCCGCCTGACTGACAAGGGGTACGAGGTGCTCTTCAGGAGAAGAGGGGCAGTCATGTGGAAGGACGGTGGCGGCGAGACTGTGCTGGAGGCTAAGCGCAAAGGAGGCCTCTACATCGTGGAGACCAAGGTGATCCCCGCGACGACAGACTCAGTTGACTCGCAGGAACGCATCGTCAACCTGGCCAAGGGAGGGGGAGCTGATCTGGAGCTCTAGCACCGACGACTGGGGCATTCCTCACCCGCAGTCGTGAAGGATATGGCGAAGTACGAGCTGGTACGCGGCCTTGTCATCGACGGTGAGGAAGAGGCGACAGATGTAGCAGTGCAAAAAAAGTTCGAGCCTTGCATTTTGGGCAAGGCACGGTGCAAACCGTTTAACGAGAATGTGAATTGCGCTTCGGACGTGCTAGAGGTCGTGCACAGCGACGTGTGCGGACCATTCAAGACGGCGTCAAAGAGCAGCGCTCGTTACTTCGTCGACTTCATAGAAGACTACAGCAGAAAACTCTACGTGTACTTCATGAAGCGGAAAGGTGAGCTCCTCGACTGGCTGAAGAAGTATATCGCCGCGGTGGAGAGGCAGACTGGCCCAAAGGTGAGAGTGCTACGCAGCGACAACGGCGGAGAGTATGTTGGCTCTAGTGGGTGGATGAAGCAGCAGGGCATAAAATGGCAACAAACTACACCGTATTTGCCTTAGTCAAATGGCATGGTAGAGCGGGCGAACCAGACGATGCTGAACATGATACGGACCATGTTGGTGGATGCGGAATTGCCACGAAGCTTCTGGGTGGAAGCTGTGCGTATGGCGAGCTACACAATCAACCCCACTCCTACAGCGGTGCTGAAGGGGAAGAGCGGCTGGAAGACGCCACAAGAGGTTTGGAGCGGGCACAAGCCAAGTGTGGCACACCTGAAAGTGTTCGGGTGCAAGGCGCACGCGATGGTGCAAGCTGCGCAGAGGCGCAACAACAAGCTGGAGCCGCGGGCAAATTCGTATCTCTTCCTTGGCTATGAGAGCGCACATGAGGCGTATAGGCTCTACGACATGCGCAAGGGGGAGGTAATCTGCAGTCGAGACGTTGAGTTTGACGAGCAGCAGAGCTACATCAACAGCAACGACGTGGGCGTGGTGGACTCCCCAAAGACGGGGGAGTGGTTCCAGCTCCTTGACTATGAGAAGGAGCCGGCGGACACCAAAATTGAGGATGCGGCATCAGAGCGTGACGGTGCACCAGCGGTGGCAGTCGAAGCGGAGGACTCTGATGACGATCAAGCTGATGAGGAGATCCACCGGAAGGATCCGGTGGATGAGGCACCAAGGGTGCCAAGGCGCGCACTCCCGGCAGAGTGTGCAACGGGTGTTGGTGGAAAATCCACTGGATGCGCCGGCCGTCCAGGCGATGTTTCGTCGGAGCGGGAGAGATCCTCGGGGAGCCGTCCGGTCGATGATGAACTGGAGCCTGCAGAGTCGGAGGGATCGCAGTAGAGCGACGATGCGCAACCAAAACTACTGCACCGCAGCGGGAGACAGCGGAAAGTGGGAAAGCGCTTCAATGCAAGCACCGGTCGATGGATCGGCATGACGCGGTGCATGCTGGCTGCAGCAATGGAGCCGAATACCATGCAAGAGGCGCTTGCGCGGCCCGAAGGGGATCAATGGGATGCAACCATCAAATCAGAACTGGCGTCCATAACGGAAAACGATACGTGGGAGCTGGTTGACAGGCCAAACGATGCCAAGGTCATCGGCTCAAAGTGGGTCGTCAAGACCAAGTTCACAAAGGAAGGTGTGGTAGACAAGTACAAGGCACGGCTGGTGGCAAAAGGTTACGCACAGCGTAAAGGGGAGAACTACGATGACACATTTGCTCCCGTCGCCAAGTTCACAAGCATCCGGGCGATCCTTGCGGTGGTGGCCGAGAAGGACATGGAGCTCCACCAAATGGACGTAAAGACGGCCTTCGTCAACAACATCATAGACAAAGAGATCTACATGGAGGTGCTGGAGGGGGTGGAGGCACCGGAGGGCAAGGTGTGCAAACTGCGGAAGTCCTTGTACGGGCTTAAACAATCGCCCAGGTGCTGGTACCAACAGATGGACAGCTTCATGGCACAACTCGGCTTCAAGCGCTGTGAGGCGGATCACAGCGTGTACATGCGGCGGGACAAACAGCTCCATCAGATCACTGCACTCTACGTGGACGACCTGACTATGTCCTCGACGGATTTGCCGAGCCTACAGCGGCTGAAAGAACAGCTGAGTAGTAGATTCCAAATGGCGGACATGAGGGAACTTCAGTACTACCTCAGGGTGAGCATCACGCGGAACCGGAGGGCGCGCACGCCTGAGCTGGGACAGGCCAAATACGTGGCCGAGGTGCTGAAGCGGTATGGCATGGAGGATTGCAAACCAGTTGGCAGTCCGGTCTCCACAACCTGTGAACTGAGTGCGGCAATGGTGCCACAAACAAAAGAAGAGCAGGAGGATATGGCAGGGGTGCCCTACCGATCGGCGGTGAGCAGCCTCATGTACGCCATGGTGGCGGCTCGACCGGACCTGGCCTACGCGGTGGGCCAAGCAAGCAGGGCCAGTACACTGGCAAGCGGTCAAGCGCATCCTCCGCTACCTGCAGGCGACGCGGCATGCACGCTTGAGGTTCAATGGCAAGGGGCGGGCTGACCCTTTGCATCTAGTCTGCTACACGGATGCAAACTATGCTTGCGATGTGGACAAGCGGAAGTCCACATCCGGCTACGTGTTCTTCCTCGCTGGTGCAGCGGTCTCGTGGTGCAGCAGAAAGCAAGACTGCGTGGCCACCTCCACAGTGGAAGCAGAGTACATCCCGCTGGCCGGGGCGATCAAGGAGGCGGTGTGGCTCCGCAGGTGGCTGGGGGAGCTGGGCGTGCCGCAGTAGGAGCCTACGCTGGTGCAAGAGGACAACACCGGCTCAATCTCGCTGACCAACAACCCGACGCAGTACAGGAGGACGAAGCACATTGACATGCGTTATCATTATGCACGGGACATGGTTGCAAAGGGGCAGGTGGTGCTGCAACACTACAGCACGCACATGCTTGCGGATTGCTTGACCAAAGCGCAACTCGTGGACCGGCACGCATTGAGCGTGGCTAGACTTGGGATGACCAGCTATGTTGGGCTGGAGGGCGCAGCGGAAGATGAGTGAGAGCAGGCAGGAGCAGCGGGCATGGCAGGTGCAAGGGGGAGAATGTTGTAGATTTGCTCCTCTGCATGCCCAAGTGCGGCGCCGGGAGGCGCCGACGAGCCGCCAGAGAGAGGAAATTCCTCGTCGACGAATCTGGAGAATCGCTGATTGCTCGGATCCTAAAGTGGAAGTTTGCCCGTAAAATTTGACAAGTTGTTGAATCCGATGGAAGTTGTTTCACTGGAATCGGACTAGTAACGAGGGAGATATGGGCTTCCAAAGTTGGGGTGTGTGTGGCGGTTCTGGGAGCCCGCCGCGGTTCGACTTCCGGTGAATAATCGACCAGAACGAGTAACAAAATGCCATCTGGGGACTTTGCTCCGGAAGGTCTGCCGAGGCGTCCGGTGGATGATCCGCCGGATTTCAGGAGTGCAGTTTGTTACTGGGGGACTTAGCCAAAATCCTGGCTCGGAGTCCGAAACTCAGTAGTACAGTTTGTTTTTCGGGGACTTAGTCAAAATTCCGACTGGAGGTCCGCGAACAAGTTTCGACCCACATCAATTCCCATCACCAAACTCGATGATTAACTCATCAAAACAGACCCCAAAGGCACGAGGGGCGCCGCCACTATGCGTAGGGACATGTGCGCCTCCAGAATGGCGTTTTTGATGGGTCCTTGATGTGTGAGGGCGCCTCGGCGGGCGACATGGTGTGCGCCGCCGACTGAGCGGCTGATTTGGGGTGATGCACTTCGGATGACGTAGGGGGAGCTACGGTGATCCGAATGGCGCATGGTTTGGTGCGTTGGAGAGCTCATGACTAGCCCTACAAATGTTAAGATCATGTCCATGTTAAAAAACTAATGCAAAATCGCGTTATTCACTTCGCCAAAGTGACTGTCTCATAGTTGTCTTCCACTTCCAGAAACATAGTGTGAGGCGACCACAAAGCTCACGCTTAGACTTAGAACCCGCACAAAAGTAGCCGTGAATGCGTAGAAGGTCAGTCAGGCCACGTTGGAACTACCTCCACCCGGGGGCCAGTTTCTGACAGTCCTCCTCATTGATAGTGTAGCACATGCAGTAGCAGATGAAGTTGCACAAAGAAATGTGAGCCTTGCATTTTGCGCAAGGCACGGCTCAAGTTGTTCAACAAAAGCGTGGCTTGCGCAAAAGACCTGCTGAAGGTTGTGCACATTTACGTGTGCAAACCATTCAAGATGTTGTCAAACAATTGCTCGAGATACTTCATCACCTTCATTGACGACTGTTGGAAGAATCCTTTTGTACAATTCATGATGCAGAAAGGCAAGGTTGTGGACTGGTCGAAGGGATACATCACAATGGTGGTGAGGTAGACCAGAGAAAAGGTGAGAAAACTATGCAATGAAAGTAAAGGATAATACGTAGATACAGCAGGTGGATGAAATGGTAGGGTATGAATTTGGAACCCACTATGTTGTTGTCGCCACAATCAAATTAAGTGTTGGAGCAGGCAAACGAGACATTGCTAAACATGGTATGGACCATAATTGTAAACGAGGGGTTAGGGCAAGGGTTTTGGGTGATGGTCATGCATAGAGCAAGCTATACCATGAACTTCACCCCAACAGCGTTGCTCAAGGGTATGGTTGGCTGGAAGATGTTACAAGAGGTCTGGACTTGGCGCAATCCAAACATGGCACACCTGAAGGTGTTTGGGTGCAAGGTGCACGTAATGGTGGAAGAGGCATAGTGACGTGATAGGAAGGTGGAACCGCACGCAACGCCATGCTTGTTCATTTGCTACGAGAGCATGCAAATGGCATACTGACTCTGGAACTTGTGCAAGAAAGAGATTATCTGTAACCATGCTATTGAGTTTGACGAGGAACAGAGCTGCAGCAGTAGCAATTCATTAGCAGTAGTAACGACATGAGCGAAAGGAACACTTCAAAAGAGGAGTGTTTCTTGCTTCTTGAATGTAATGGACCAGCAGATGCAGAGGTCTAGGATGTGGCAGAGTGCAACAGTAGAGCAGAGGCAGCAATCAACACAGACTCCCATGACGATGCAACTGGAATGGAGATCCTGTGAAAAGAGCCATTGGAGGAGGCACTACGGGTGCTAAAGCGTACTCTCCTTACAAGGTTTGCATCAGGCATTGTAGGAAAGTCCTCTGAATGAGCTGACCGTCTGCTTGATGTTTTGCTGGAGTAGGAGATACCCATAGCTGAATGACAAAGCGCCTCCTGAACTGTTGCGCCGCTTGAGGAGGCAAGTGAGAGCGGGGAAGTGCTTTGACAGAGGTACCAGGTGATGGATCAGCATGACGTGATGCATGTTGGCTGCATAAACAGAGCCGACCACCATTGAAGAGGTGCTTGTGCGGCCTGAGGGGAGCAGTGAGATGCCAACATCAAGTCGGAGTTGATGTCAATTGCAAAATGTAACACATGGGAGCTGGTTGACAGGCCAAAAATACCAAGGTTGTCGGCTAAAATTGGATCTCTAAGACCAAGTTCAAAAAAGAAGGTGTTGTGGAAAAGTACATGGTGCAGCTCATGGTGAAAGGGTTCGCATAGCATAAGGGTGAGCACTACAATACGACGTTTGCCTCTGTCGCCAAGTTCAAAAGCATGAAAGTGATCCTTATGGTGGCAGCCACAAAGGACACGGAGCTCCACCATATGGATGCTAAGACGACCTTCCTCCATAGCCTCATTGACAAAAAAATCTACATGGAAATGCTAGAGGGGTTGGAGGTGCTGGAGGACAAGATGTGCAGTCTGTGGAATTCCTTGTATTGGCTAAAACAATCATCCCGATGCTCGTACCAATAGATGAATAGCTTCATGGCACAACTCGGCTTCAAGCATTGTGAGAAGAATCATAGTGTGTGTGTGTGTGCGGTGAAGCAAGAAGCTCCATCAGATAGTTACAATTTACGTGGATCATCTCATCTTGTGTGCCTTGGACCTACCAAACATACAAAAGCTGAAAGAAAGAGTAGTTGAGCAGCAGGTTCTAGACTAAAAACTGGGAGAATTGTACTTCTATCTCAAGGTGAGCTTCAATCGGAACCGGATGACACGCACACTGAAGCTTGGGCAGGCCAAATATGTGGCCAAGGAATTGAAGTGGTACGGAATGGAAGAATTAAAACCAGTCTACAGTCATGTCTCCACGACCTGTGAACTAAGTGTGCCACTAGTGTTGCAAACAAAAGAAGACTGGGAGGACGTGGAAGGGATACTAACCGATTGGCAGTGGGTAGCCTAATGCACCCAATGGTGGAAAATTGACCGGACTCGGCCTATGGAATGTGCCAAGTGAGCAAACATGTGGTCTATCTAGGATCACTACACTTGCAAGCATCCAAGCCCATCCTTTGGCACGTACAGGAAACAAGACACGTGTGCCTAAGGTTTGACGGCAAGCAGCGGGCAGACCCCTTGCTTTTGGTTTGTTATACAGTTGTTGACTACACTGGTGATGTGGAGAAGTGGAAGTCTACACCCGGCTATGTGCTTTTTGTTGCTGGTAGAGCGGTCCTGTGGAAGAGCAGGACGCATGACTATGTCAGGACCTCCACGGTGGAAGCAGAGTATATAACTCTAGATGAGGTCATTCAGGAGGTGGTGTGGCTCTGTATGTTGCCAGGGGAGCTGGGGATTCCACACATAAATCCTACGACGGTGGAAGGGATAACACCGGTTCCATCTTGCTGACCAACAACTCAACACGGCACAAGAGGAAAAAGCACATTGATGTGCATTATCACTATGCACGGGGCATGATTGAAAAAGGGTAGGTGGTGTTGCAGCACTACAGCACACAAAATACGCTTGCAGACTGCTTGACCAGAGCGTAACTCGCGGACCCGCACACAATAAGTATGCTCGGGCTTGCAATGACTAACTATGATGGGCTGGAGGACAATGTGGAAAATGAGTGAGAGCAAGCTCAAGCAGCGGGCATTGAAGGTGCAAGGGGGGGGGGATGTTGAAAATGTTCCCCTCTGCATGCCCAATTTTAGTACCGGGAGGTGCCAACAAGTCGCTAGAGAGAGCAATGTCCTCATAGTTTCATATAGCGACTCAATGAATATTCCAAACTCTACGACGAGGATTGTCCTTGAATGATGACAAGTTGCTAGATTTTGTGAAAGTTCTTTAACCGGAATGGGACAAGTAACAAGTGAGAAACAAGCTTGCAAAGCTGGGGTGTGTGTGACGGCTCTTAGAGCCGGCTGCGACTCGACTGCCCATGCAAAATGCAGCAGAAGGTATAAGGAAAATAAATTTGGTGTTGTTTTTCTGGAGGAATGTTGAGTCAGTTTGGTGAATGATCCCCTGGATGTTAGATGTACATGTTGTTACTAAGGAACAGAGCAACAATCTGCACTTTCCGTCCAAAATTAAGTACAGTTTGTTGCTCAGGGATAGTCAAAATTCTGCCTGCAAGTCCCCGAAGAGGTTTAAAACCTTGTCACACCCCACCATCACACAGAATGCAAACGTGATCAAGGTGCATTGGAACAGTCCACGGGCTCCTTCTATCGCATGCAAACGGATATTTGCCTTGGGAATGACGCTTCGCACATGAAGGAATATTCCATGGTGTATGCAGACCATGGAGGAATTAGGCATTTGTATGGTGGGTGAGACATACGCTTTGGCAAGAGAAACTTGGGTTACACGTTGTTGTATTGCACAAGGTGTTGTGCATTGGAGAGTGCATGACTAGCGCTTTAAATTTTATAGAGAATTTCCATGCATGAAATACCAAGTCAAGAATGCACAGTTTCTTTTGCTAAACTGACTTCCCATAAATTCTTGCTCACAGGCAACTGCAAAGCTTACACTTGTTCTCAAAATTGCCCAAAAGGAAGAAGTGAACCACAAGAGCAAGATCAGTCCAAGTCAGGACGGCACCATGTGGATTTTGTAATAAATATCTACCCGGAATCTTGTCAAGGAGATGAAATTCATCCTCCTTTTGCCCAAGGGAATCCTAATGCAATACAATATGGTGAAAACGATGTTGTAGTGCCAACCAAATCTTGACTTCTACTATACCTGCATACGCCTTGTGCATGTGCAACAACGGCACGATGCTGCAAACTTTAATGCTGGTAGCAGAAGCAAAGTAACTTTTATATTCATGGGCTCACATAACAAGTACTACAAACTGTCTAGGCACTAGATAAGCAAGAATGAAAAGGCAAATGCTACATCTGTAAAAGTGAGGGACATTACAAGAATGCGTAGTTCAAGTGTAAGAGGGACCAGACGGACGAGTACAAGTATTAATCAAAATGAAAGAAACAACAAAGGAATAAAATTCCAGAACAACAATAGTCCCATAAATATCAGAAGTAACAACAGTGGGAACCAAAGCCGTGCATGTCATTTTAGCAATATGTATGTTGGAAAAAAGATGTGCAAATGTTACTTCATGGAAAAATACAACATGCCAAACTTGGAGAAGCCTGACCTTGCATGCTGCAGAGAGGCATAGCTACTCATACCTCTTTTATACACACTTCCACCTATGTGTTCCGCATGTAGATGAACGTTACTTGCAAGACGTTTTCCCATAGTTGAATAATAATGATTTCATATCTTATATGTGTTGTGCGTGGAATGGTATGAAAGAGTTTATAAATTATTTGGTTGAGGATAATTTATCTTAGGAGAACAAACTTTTATTGTGTAATATACATTTCTCCTCATACCTCTTTTAGGGATTTTTCTGTCTACACATGCATTTACTTTTTATACATGTACATCCTTTAGGAATACTTGTACCAAAATTTTGGCATACACAACGGGTTAATGAGCCCTTGTCCATCCTTTTCCAGTCCTTTAAAGGCGTCGCCCACAGAGGAAAGTGTATTGGGAACGTGTCACAGGGAGTGTATCGTGTGGACTACCAGAAGTGTACACTCATGTTTAGTTTGTGGATGATTTTTGTTGTTCATTTGAAAACTCCCCCATGGGATGATTTTGTTGTCCTTTTGCTACACATGTCTGACGAACGTACACAGTACTCTTTTATGTTTTATCATGGAGGATCGGATGAAGCCCCTGGTGTTTGGAACCCCTCTCCCAAAACATGAATGTGTATTGGAAAAGTGAATTGGGCAGACAGAGAAATGCACTAAATGGATTGGCACAGGAAATACATTTGGTAGTCCATGCTTGGACATCAACAGCTTGCGGTGGTTCGTTGGCACTTTGTTTCTCCGTTGTATTATTGGTTTGTTTGTACAAAACAGTTTGTTTTTTCAATATTTTATCAAGCTATGTTTAATTAGATGTGTCTGTCAAATGTCTTCTAATGTACTATACAGTTCCATGGGCCTGATGCGGGATCCCTTCCCTACCTCAATGAGAGTGTACAGCGAAGGTGTTACGGGGAGTATATATACTATAACGACCACTACACTCATACTTGTATCATGGGTCACTTTCATTGTTCAGTTGGGACATCTTTGTCAATTACACAAGTTAAAAAACGTCTTACCCTGGGCTACAATACCGAATACACTTCCCCTATACACCTTTGTGTTGGGTAGGAGACAAGAGGAGTAGGTCATATGTAGTTCTAGGTGTTTGTCCCCTTCCCTCTAAAAAATAACAAAGTGTATTGAGAAGGTTTATCTGATCATAAATCTTGTAGAAAAAAAATAACATACTCTAGTGTTTTGTCAAAGGAAATAGATCCGGTTGTCGCATACTGTGGATGTTAAAAAATCAACAACGTCCGATCTTTCATGGGCACATTTTTTTCCCTTCTATTGTCGGTTTTTTTTTACAGGATGGTTTGTTTTGATGGTATTTGAAACAAACTATGTATTTCAAATGCCTTATTACATATGATACGCTTAGGTGGGCATGATGCAAGAACCCCTCCAACAATGAGTGAGTGTATTGGGAATATTTTGTAAGGAGTGTATTGTAACAACCACAATATTTGTACATTTGTATTTTGTTCATGGGTCACTTTTGTTGTTTGTCCAAGACATCTCATTTTAGTACATTAGTTTGTAAATTTCGTACCCTTTTAGCTACACTGCTTGATGCACGTAACAAATATAGTTTTGTATTGGAAGAGGGGAGAATGGGTGGGGGTCAGATATAGGTATGAGAGTTCCCCCCCCCCCCCTATAAAACACAAAAAATGTACGAGGAAAGTGTATTTGGAAAAGTAGCTGGTAGACACCAAACATTAAACACTGATCTACCGTCACATGAAATTGAAATGTTTGTTGCAGCCAATCCATGATCAGTAATTGAAAGTTTTTTTATTTCTTTTTGGCACGTCATTTCTCCTTTTTATTTTTGGGTTGTGACAACACCGCGGTTTGTGTCAATAGAGTTTTGTCAAATAGCTGTCTAGAACAAACTTTGGCTTTCAAGCTTCTTCTTACGACACAATTCCTTAGGCCTGAAATGGAATACCCCCCCCCAGTATGAGAGAGTAAATTGAGAAAATATTACAGACAGTGTCTCAAACCAACCTCAAAATTTAAACACTCTCATTTTGTTCATGGATCGCTTTCATTGTCCGTTTGGGACATATTTGAAAAATGCATCATTCGGTAAAATGAGTACCCCTCAGATACACTGTCCAATACAGTTACCCAATACACTTTCATATTTTGGGGGAAGGGTCATTCATAGCTTTGATATGTTAGGGCCCGCCCCCCAAAAACACGATAGTGTACTGGGAGCCCATCTGGCAATGTAGCAGGTAGACATGGAAATGTATTCACACGTGTGTTCTGACAAGCATTATATGGAATAGTCTAGTGCTGTCAATGCAAAACAATTGACATCATCCGATGTTCCAATGAACAGAGTAGTCGAAAACAAAGCATCTCCGGCACGTCCGAGGGGGGGGGGATATAGTCCTTGGCATACTGGTGTATGGAGGACCTTGCCTGTGTTGTAACGTGCACTAGCTTTGTGGTCATGAGATTGACCACTTAAAGTCAGCAGCAGTCAATCTCTCTCTTTACCGACAGTAAAGTTGTTGCTCGAGCGACATCGTAACTGCATTGCAATCACTAGAAATCGCTTGAAGGTCAAAGACACTCTTTTTTAGTTTGATTGTTTATGCCATCACAGAATTTTTTGCGTGTGATGTGTACGCAAGAAAAAATGTTACAAATATAGACATTATAGATTACACTTTTAGTGTTTAGGGTTTAAGGTCTTCGAGGACCTTAAACCCTAAACACTAAAAGTGTAATCTATGTCAATTTAGTTTGTCATATAAACCTCATTAGTTGAATAGATGAGAAGGCTTGGTAATTCATACGTTTTTGTCTGAACTTGAGGGACATTTCATTTCTTTCACATAACGATGTGTGGTTATTGATAAAGCAAGATGGTGTGAGAATATTCCCTTATACTTTCAATACAGGTTCCCTTGTTTTGTACTTTCCATGTTCAAGGTTGCAATTGTGTATGTCTACATGACGATTAACCATGAATGGCTATAAGGACATTGGATGCATATAGAGCCTGACACACACCACAAGGCGTTATTGATGCATTTGCTGTCCATCCCTCCCTGGACATTTGCTTTGGGTGATGATTGAGTACTTGATGTTGAAGGAATGTAGATTATGGATATGAGGTTGCACATTGCGTATGGCGTTAACGTTTGACTATTCCATGGCGTAATATATGCACATGATGCTAGATTTAACAGCCTCTCCGTCTCTTTCTCTCCATCTCTCACCAATGCAAGCCATCTCATTGCCTTTGACAATGAATATGGCTACGTACTCCACAAGGACAGCGGGGAGGAGTTGGTCAGTGTAACAAAGGAAGGAGACATGTATCCCTTAATGAGAGAGACCAAGGTTCCATGCGAGCAGAGTCTTTAGTAGTAATATACACAAAAAAATGATGGGATATAGTATGCACAATATGGGAACATTGGCATGTACGCCTTGGAATAGCTTTAAGCAAAGCAAATGGTGCATAACTTGCATGGAATCTCTTACATTGAGCCAGAGTTCTTCAATGGTTGTTTCGGGTAGGAAAGAATACTATGACGTACTCTTTGGAGCAAGAAAACATGTGAAGGAGGTTTTAGAGCTGGTTTACACAGACTTGTGTAGCCCAGTACAGATCCAAATCTTTGGAAGCTCTAGGTATTTTCCGACCTTCATTGATAATTTCACCCATTACACTATCGTTCACTTCCTTGCTCCCAAGGAACAGTCCCTTTGTTAGGTTATGGTGGGAAACCAGACCGGAAATAATATAAAGGCATTACGTGAAGATCATAGAGAAGAGTACAGGAGCAATGAATTTTACAAATACCTTGTAACAGGTGGTATCAAGGTGTAGCATATTGTGCCCTAATAAACAAAGGAAAATGGCATATCACTACAAACCAGTTCCTCCATCGATGTATTTGCATGCTCCCTCCTGCATGCAACTGAGCTTGGCTATGAATCTTATGCAGACGCGAGGAGCATTCTGGTGTACATCAAGAATTGAAGTCCAATCAAGGTCCAAAGAGCAGATGACATCATAAATGGCATGGTTTGATAGGAAGCCAAGCATGGATCACCTTGGCAAATTTGACAACTTGGTTCACATGTACGTGCCAAGTGAGAAGTAGCAGAATTGGGACACTAAGAGTACATAGATATGGATATATATATATGTGTATAAATATAAAAGATATGTGCCACATTATCATCTCAAGGAATAGTTTCTTCAACCAAAGTAATGTCATCTTAATATCATCTGCAGAGACATAATACAACCAGTAGAAGAGGAAGAATTGGGGGAAGAAGCTCATCCTGCCCATGTTTCTCCCAATCGTTCGTGTCATATGATTATGGAAGAATTGAGTGTACTTTCCTATGTCTGATGTAGCAGATATAGCAGCCTCATTGAAAAAAGAGGAAAAAGAAGGAAATTCATCACCAGCAATAGTTGTTAAGCCAAGGACATTGCCTTAGCCGCATGTGAATGCCCCAGGAACAGGTTGCAGATACCCTCTTACAATGCATGTCAAGCATAGGACACAGGATGTAGAACCCAGCACAGACAAGTTTTGCACTCATATCAGTCTCAAATGAGCCAATGGTATCAAATGGGGCTATTTCTATGCCATGTGCAAGAAGTTGTATGCAAGCTTTATAGCTAGAGATACAGTCATAGCTAGACAAAGACAGTTGAGAGCTATCCATACGTCCACCTAGATGTAAGACAATCAAGTGCAAGTGGGTATTGAAGAAGAAGAAAGGGGCCCTTGAGAAATACAAGACAAGGCTGGCTTAAAAAAACTACTCGTTGCTGAAATGTTTTAACTACACTAAATTTTTTACCCTTCTTGTAAAGTTTGCCTGTGTACATTTGCTCATCTGTTATTCTACTGCCAAGGATTATGAGATCCACCACATGGGTGTCGATACGACATTCCTCAATGGTGACTTGGATAATGAGATCTACATCAAGCAACTGGAGGGGTTCGTCATGGACGGCCAGGAGCACCTGGTTTGCAAGCTGCAAAAGTCGCTATATCACCTCAAGTAAGTGTCACTTGCTAGGAATCAGAAGTTGGATGCGGTTATCCAATACACGAAGTCTGAGCATAGAGAATACAACTATAGCTTATATGATCACCAGCATGAGCATGAGACCCTGATCATGATTATCGATGAGGTTGGCATGCTCCTCCTTTCCAACAGCATGTCTGCACTAGAGGAGTTTAAGAAGGCCATGTAGGAGTGATTCAATGTGTCTGATATCGGGGAGGCATCATACTTCCTCGGCCTCAGGGCCATGCCTGAACATAAGTCATGAATGTTCTTGTTGTAAAAGTGTTGATACATGAAGGATGTCTTGCAGCAGTTTGGTACGGTAGAGACCAAAGCTTCATTAGAGAAGTAGATGCAGTGGAGAAGAAGTCATACCATAGCACCATCGGCGGTCTCATGTACTTGAAGATCAAAACCAGGCCAGATTTTATAGAGGCTGTGAACGTTATGAGCCAATACATGTTCCATCCTTATCATAGCACCGGAAGGTATTGTAGCAAATCTTTTGCTACCTTGCAAGAACTTTCAACATTGATATTGCATACAACAAAACTGAAAATGAGATCATTGGATACATAGATGCAAATTTACTTTCAAAGCTCGAGGATTATAAGGCAATCTATGGACATTTATTCATTATGAATGAGGGTGCTATCAACTAGTGCAACAACCGGCCCGTGGTTCTAGTGACCTCAAGTACGGAAGTTAAGTACGTCTCGTGTACCTTTCATCCAAGAAAGTATCCTGGCTTTGCCTTCTCATGGCAAATATGAGTGGGAGTACAGTATTACCTATTGTTGTGTGCATCAGCAAAGAGAGTGTGTATGGTATTGCCAAGAGTCCCAAACATCATGCTCGTACCAAGAATATAAACACTGCCTATCACTTCATCACACACATGGTACAAGTTGGTACTATCAAGCTAGAGTTCACGCCAAGTAGCAAGGAGGTCAAGGGTTTCTACTCAAAATCAGTGTCGCATAAAAAGAAATCTTCTTTCATGAAGGTATGTGGAATGAGCCCACTCGCACTGGCAAAGTACGAGACTTTTGAAATAAAACCATCCGGTTGAGTTGCAGGTTCACATAAGCAAGTTGTATAGAAAAACTACAAAATTCCTACTCTAATCTTCAATCCAACATTTCCATTAGGAGTAAATGGCAATGTGTCTAGTTTTCATGCCGATCAAGTGATGCGATTGAGAGATATGCACTTTTGAAGTTTTCAGGATCATCCACCACCAATGTCTGGGTGAGCATGAGTCACGACTCCATGACTTTATCCAAGACAAGGAAATGGAAAGAGGTATGTGGAAAAGGCTTGATGAGAGAAATATCTGGAAGTTCCTTGATTTTAGGATTGCCTATGGGGAGGTATTGGGAGGTATTGTTAATCCGACATGAGAGAATTACTGTGGATGCAACTCACGAAGAAATAAATGAGTTCAAATAGTGATGTGACCATGCCTTTAGTCTGCTTACCATGTAGTTGGAAGAGCGGCTAAAATTTCTCTTCCTTGTCAGCAATGTCGAGTTTTGTACAAGATCCGCACAGAAGGCTCTTAAGACACAATATGAGAAAATAAGTACCAATGAAATAAAAACTCTAGTCAATAAACTACATACGCGACGGATGGAAGAGAGTATGCAGCTATAGGATCATGTTATATACACAAGAGAACTGGCAGACCGTATTGTGGTACTTGGAGAACGAGTCATTGACAATGGGTTATTGCAAGATTCATTCAAATCCTTCCTTATAGTTCAACAAAACTATTAGTATACTCAACATCTTGAACACTTATCACAACAAATATGANAAGAGCGGCTAAAATTTCTCTTCCTTGTCAGCAATGTCGAGTTTTGTACAAGATCCGCACAGAAGGCTCTTAAGACACAATATGAGAAAATAAGTACCAATGAAATAAAAACTCTAGTCAATAAACTACATACGCGACGGATGGAAGAGAGTATGCAGCTATAGGATCATGTTATATACACAAGAGAACTGGCAGACCGTATTGTGGTACTTGGAGAACGAGTCATTGACAATGGGTTATTGCAAGATTCATTCAAATCCTTCCTTATAGTTCAACAAAACTATTAGTATACTCAACATCTTGAACACTTGTCAATTGCTTGTGGTTCATTACATGTCTTGCATTTGAGACTCCTAATAGAATTGTCCACCAAAGGGACACACTAAAGGTGCACTTCTAGGTTTAAACCCCCAAAAATTTGCTCCTCGCGCCAAATTGACTTGGTCCAAGGACATCGTGTAAAGAAGTGATTACTAAGCAGTACTCTGTATAGAACCGTGATTCAAAGAGTGTTATTCTCTCATATCCAAACTAATAGGAGGGGATGGAAAATTCCATCTTGTTGGCCTTTATTTATAGTTTGTTGCCTCAAGCCAGCTGACAAACACTTATTTGTCCAGAACACTCTAGTTTGATGGAAGGACTCCAAGCGCTTTGTCTCCCTCTTTGTTTTTTAGCCTACATCACCTCAATTGATTGCATATGTCCCATGTATCTTATCAACTCAAATGGAGGTTCCTGACACTTAGTGAATAAGGGCTAAGGATAAGCTCTACCCTTGGGGTTACGACCATTGGGTCACACCCAAAGCAAGTTGTTCCATTGAGGAATGACCCTTGGTTTGCTAGAGTGCATTATTCTCTTTGTCCATGTGAAAAATTGCTGAAGAGGCAAACAACGCATCTACACCTACATCAGCCTACATTGGCCTCAACAAAGGAGAGAAGTTGGGTAGCAAGGAACTAGGATGATGACACCCACTACAGTCAACCTTAAGCAAGGCAAATGGTGGAACGTTGAAGTTCATTGGGAAAGGTTTTCCTTTTAAGAATTGGTGATTCAAGGTTATCATAAACATTCATAACATCTTGGACAATTTCCTTTGAGAAGAGGTTACCCCACTAGGGACGGAATTTGGGTATAAAGCATAGAGGACCAAAACCGACATGGCCTTGGCCATCCTTGTGACATTAGGACATAATTCACATCATGTCAATCCCCGTGCCAGTTTCCTTGCATCTGAGGCCTAAACAAAGATTGTACATTTAGACCAGTCAACGGCTCTTTTTAGTCACCTCTTTTATCCTTTAAAAACGCAATGAGAAAAACATTGAGTGAGGGAGGTTATCTCATGTGCATCCTGTTCTAGTTTGAAATACACATGAATTCAGTGACCCAGATGAAATAGGAAATCCACAATATCATGCAGACCATGGTCCTCCCCATGACGCTAATTGAAATTTGGGATCTTGTAATGATCATCTTAGCTAGTTGGAATGAGGAGAAGCTGGTGTACGAGGTAGCATCTGAGTATGTACGAAACAAGGCCATGCGTTGCAGTACACTGAGGACAATATTTTAGCATATGGTGCACAACATTGTGGTATGATAGCAAAAACTATGTTTCTGATGAGAGTAGCAATGGAAGAAGTGGATGTGGGAGAAAAACCAATATTCATAATTGAAAGGATTCAAAGCGTTTGGGTTAGAAACACAATTGTGGCAGGCCTTGGAATCGCACATAAAAATGCAAAGCTGCAAAGGAAGAAAACAATCACAAGTGTCGCAAGAACGAGGGTGAAGAAATTGGTCAGAAATAATTAACTAAAATGATGGTTGAGAGCCTTCTGAAGAACATGGGAGTGACATTGCTCATGCCTGGAGCCGAAGGGCTTGACTCCTTACAAACCACCACTCGTGAAAGGAGAAGGACAGGTTCATTGCTATCGGGGACACCAATCATTTCCTGAGGTGTGCTAATGGTATCCTTGTCCATGTACAATATGTAGAAGACAAGTTGATTGATGTTAATGTAGTTAATGCTAAAAAGGAATTGAAGCTGGAAAATATTGTGTGCATGACGTTCTTTCTAGCAAACCTCTTATCGATGTTAATAGTAACGGATAAATTCCATCCGGTTGTCTTCATACTGAAGGTTATGATCATATTGAAAAATGACATCAATACCTCCTATGCTGAGAACGTTGTTGTGCAAGTCACCAGACATGATGAGCCCTATGCATTGCACACCAAGCCTGATGAGAGCATGGATGAGGAATATGCCGCTTTCTAACAGTCCAAGCCTCCAAAGCCTGCTATTATATCATTGGTCCTCAACATGGTGGAAAATTCCACCAAAGACATTGATACAGAGCCAGGGAACAGGTGCTTTGGGCATATGGCTGAAAGCACGCTGCAAGGAATATAATAGAAAAAATTGGGTCCAAGGAAGGGCAAGGATGAAACCCTTTCAACGGAACGAGCAATGTGCACCATCAAACTTGTACGTAAACCACAAGTAGGTTTTTGGAACATTCTGCGTTTCATCTAAAAGTGGCACTGTGCATTTCATGACCGTAGTTATGAGATGTAGTTCTAGTTCCTCAAGACAAAGGGAAAGGTCAAGGACATGCTTTAATAGGTTTTGGCCATGGTAGTGTGGCAGATTGGCATCAAGATTATGGTGTTGTGCACAAAAAATAGTGGTGAGTACAAGATAAGCAACAACTAGTTGAACCAACGTGGCAGACCATCACACCGTACACGCCCCAGATAATGGCGTTGTACAACAAATGAACCATATTATCCTTGGTATGACACAAAGAATGTTCTTTAATACAAAATGTTAGCGTCACATTTGGACTAAAGCCAAAAGGACTTCTTGTTATTTCACGAATGTCATTCTAGCAGCTGTACTTCATAGACGCGGTAAGAAGTAAGACCAGAACCAGCCCAGAATGCCATAGGAGGCTTGGTCAAAGAAGAACCCACATGCCTCACATCCAAGAATTTTTGCCTGTACTATGTGGACAAAGGTCCAAATAGGAGAAGGAAGTGGTAAGCTGGATGGTCTTGCTCAAACTTTTGTTACAACTGGCTACAAAACTATCCACAAGGAATACAGTCCATGGAATCCAGCAGCTGGAATGCTCATTATGAGCAGAGACATTGAGTATCAGTACGAGACATTCTACAAGAGAGAGCTAATGGAACCTGTCCATGCTCCTAAACTGGGAGACTGGATTGTGAAGCATGAATCAAGTGATTAGGCACCTAAGAATTGACACATTGTACTAGTGAAGCTGAGTGATGGTGATTCAAGGAGAGTGGCTACATAGGCTGACACAATGACGCACTCCAACACTGAGTCTAGATTATCTAAGGCCCTTGAACCTAACTATGAGGCCTGTGGCTCCTCCTAAAAAAATAAACAAAGAGTACCACAGGCATCAGCTAACCAAGAGCAATAGAAACAATTCTGATCAAGGCATCACCAGCTAAAATTGGGCATAGTATGCATGGGAGGGAACCTCTTACAAAGTACGATAGAGTGCCCAGTGGACTAGGCTCAGCTGTTCCTATTTGGTTGAAGGAGAGCCTATAACCGTAGCGGAGGCAATGAACACACCAGATCTGACAAAGGGGAAGGTGTCAGGAAATTGTTATGAGCATAGAAGAAGTTAGATATGCAGATGAGGAAGAGGCGAAAGCATCAACGAAGCTGCAGAGAGCTGACATCTTGCTGATGTCATTCAGGCACGACGGAGGGAAGCGAAGGAGCGGCTGTTGTGAGGAGAAGAAGCACAAGCCTCAGCCAGCAGGCGGGCAAGTGAGAAGGACAGGTGGCAAGAGTATGGTCACGAGGAGCGGAAGTGACGAGTGACGTGGGCGCAGTCCAACATGGATGAGCGCTACGAGTTGAAGCAATGCGGGATGTGAACACTGTTTGTCGAGGATGGGCGCTGAGGAGTGATGAGGATTGATAGACACACGGATGAATGCTGAAGAGTGGGCGCAGTGCCACAAGCACGGGCGCAGGAAGACGGAGCCACAGCACCGAAGCGCGGGCCGACAGGCCGCAGCGCTGAGGTGCGGGCAGAAGCTCAGAAGCGGATTTGTTGCAGAGGCGTGGACGCAGTGCCAATCGGCACGGGCGTTGAGGTAGGCAATGAAGCGGAAGCGGATGACTGCAGGCTGGATGGATAATCAAGGAAGCATGGGAGGGATAGCAAGGCCGAGAGGCTCAAGCTTATAGTAGAGACAGAACGGGAGGCGCAAGGCGCGCAAGAGCAGAGAATGTGATAGATGATTGAATGATGGATAACAAGATGGCAAAATGCAAGAGATATAGGACTGCGACCTAAGTAGTACTTGTGACTAAGGATCCTAGACTATGGCTAGCCCTTTGGGGAGGCGGTGCGGCTTGGTTGCGTCGCACTTGGTGCCGTTGTAGTGGAGATCGAGGCGCCGATTGTAGTGTCCTGTAGCGAGGACCGGGTCGCCTGGTTCTTGAGGTAGTCGGTGCCACGTCCGACAACCGTTGGTGGCTGTTCGCACGGTGGTGCGAAGTCGTGCGAGCATCCTTATTCATGCTTGCGAAGTGGTGCTGCCGGTCTTCGCAGCTTCCTTCGCTTAACGGCCTTTTCTTTTAGTCCGAAGTGGAGCTGACCAGGTTCGGTACGGTATTTTCTCCAAGTACCCAGTTTTAGCCACATACCCGGTGTGGTAGTCATTGACTCGTTTGGTGGCAGTGACATTATTTTCGACAGCCCCCTTCACTGCCACAATCTCAAGGGTTGAGTGGTTGGTGATTGTCTTCCCGGGGAGGAGGCAGCTGAGTGCGGGTAGGAGAGGGCGGTGTGAAGCAGTGGTCCCAAGGTGTAGTGTTTGCTGGATCAACTTGCTCTTCCTGGTAGACGGCTGCTTCTCCAGTCAGATGGCTCATGAAGGAGGCAGCTTTGGGTAGCTTGATGCGTTGTGACTAAGCCACATCGTCCAGGTGCTTGTCAGCACATGTCGCTGGTGGTGAGGTTGCAAGAGAGTAGTTCCCATAGAATTCGATCATGAACCGACACAGTTAATCCTTGGTGAATGGTGGTCCGGTGAGAAGGTTGGACGTTGATGAAAGTTCCACGAAGGAGCAGGTTGACTGTGATGCGTCTTGTTGTGCTGTTGATGCTGGTGTTGGCGCACAAGTATGTGGAGGTGTAGTAGATCCTTTGCAGATGCATAGAGAATGCATTGACGCTATCAGGGAGATGGCATCATTGGCTTGTCTAGTCGTTGAGTTTTGTGGTGGTTGCTTGTCAATATTGGGCTGACTGATAGTTGTCGAGAGAGGAAGAAGAGGTGGCAGGTGTGATGGTGGGAGATGCCACTTTGGCTGGAACCGCTGGCCTGTTGAAGATGAACGACAGGTCTTGCGCCTTTTTCAAGACGGAAGGTTGTTTGCCTGGTAGAAGGAGGAGAGGATTGGTATTGTAGTTTGAGAGGTAGCCTCGACGGTCAGCAGGTTGGACGTGGGGTTGTTATCTGCTTGGGTTAGGGAGAAGATGTGACCAGAGAGTGGTTCTCTGGAGATGGTTGACGCGTGCAAGGCTGGTATGGAGGAAGCACATTCGGTCAGAATGGGAGGTTGCGAGGAGGAAGCGGGAGTTGAAGTGGGAAAAGGGTTTGGTGGCATTGATCGTTGTTGGGAGGTTTTGTGGTGAAGTTGGCTGATGACAGTTCCAGTCAGACACCCAAGGCCGAAGACGAGGGGAATCATTATGCGAGGAGGAGAGCAGATGTTGTTGTTGAGGGGTCCAAGACGGTTTCAATTGAAGGAGGACACTGTGAATGGACAGCAAAAGGAGCTTTTGCTGCGGCTGGAGAAGACTTCTGCAGAGGGAGGAATGTGAGGAGTGCGGTACGCCTGCGGTAGTCTGGTCTTGGTTTTGCTGATGCTGGTGATGATGAGGGAGGCAGGGATAAAATTTGCTGAGAACGATGATGCTGATGCAGGGCTGCTGCTACTGCTACTGTGCACTGTCACCGAGTTGTGCCCATACACAGCTCAGGGATGGTGCTCAGGGAAGCAGCTATTGTTGAGGAAGGAAGGAACGGCTTAGGAGATTGCTGTTGCTGTTGTGGGGACAGTTATTGCCATATTTGTAGAAGCGCGCTTCGGCTTGGGGTTGTCGGCGACAGGTGGAAGTTGAGGTGATTTGATGGTCGGAGGTAATTCCTGTCTTTGATTGTTGAAGGAGGCACAGGAAAGGCTGAAGTTACTGGTTGACAGTGATCGATGGGTGGCTGCTGACCGGCTGCTGCTGCGGAGGCGATGGTTGCTTCTGCTGATAACTTTTGCTGTTGCTGATATCTGTGCATAGCACTGTCACTGTATTGCGCCCATACAATGATCAATCAGATCAGTTATGGTGTTTGGCATGGACTGGCAAGGGAAAGAGGAACAAGGACGTTGATGCTGTTGCAAAGAGTCGATGGCGGGCAGCGCGACTGTGGTGCGCTTTGGCGAGGCGATTTCAGCGGTAGAGGTGTGGACGGCGTTCCAGATGTCAGGAGATGTAGGCAGCGGATGGATGAGGCGATTTTGCTCAAGATCTTTTGCTCTGCTCTGATACCATGTCAGGAAATTGTTATGAGCATATAAGAAGTTAGATATGCAGATGAGGAAGAGGCGAAAGCATCAACGAAGCTGCAGAGAGCTGACGTCTCGCTGATGTCATTGAGGTGCGACGGAGGGAAGCGGAGGAGCGGCTGCTATGAGGAGAAGAAGCACGAGCCTCAGCCAGCAGGCGGGCAAGTGAGAAGGACAGGTGGCAAGAGTATGGTCACGAGGAGCGGAAGCGACGAGTGACGTGGGCGGAGTCCAACATGGACAGGCGCTACGAGTTGAAGCGATGCGGAACGTGAACACTGTTCGTCAAGGATGGACGCTAAGGAGTGATGAGGATCGATAGACACACGGATGAATGCTCAAGAGTGGGCGTAGTGCCACAAGCACGGGCGTAGGAAGACGGAGCCACAGCACCAAAGCGCGGGCCGACAGGCCGCAGCGCTGAGGTGCAGGCAGAAGCGCAGAAGCGGATTTGTTGCAGAGGCGTGGACGCAGTGCCAATCGGTACGGGCGTTGAGGTAAGCAATGCAGTGGAAGCGGATGACTGCAGGCTGGATGGATAATCAAGGAAGCACGAGATGGATAGCAAGGCCGAGAGGCTCAAGCTTAGAGTAGAGACACAACGGGAGGCGCAAGGTGCGCAAGAGTAGAGAATCTGATAGATGATTGAATTATGGATAACAAGATGGCAAAATACAAGAGATTCAGGACTGCGACCTAAGTAGTACTTGTGACTAAGGATCCTAGACTATGGCCAGCCCTTTGCGGAGGTGGTGTGGCTTGGTTGCGTCGCACTTGGTGCCGTTGTAGTGGAGATCGAGGCGCTGATTGTAGTGTCCTGTAGCGAGGACCGGGTCGCCTGGTTCTTGAGGTAGTCGGTGCCACGTCCGTCAACCGTTGGTGGCTGTTCGCACGGTAGTGCAAAGTCGTGCAAGCATCCTTATTCGTGCTTGCGAGGTGGTGCTGCCGGTCTTCGCAGCTTCCTTCGCTTAACGGCCTTTTCTTTTAGTCCGAAGTGGAGCTGACCAGGTTCGGTACGGTATTTTCTCCAAGTACCCAGTTTTACCCACATACCCGGTGGGGTAGTTATTGACTCGTTTGGTGGCAGTGACATTATTTCCGACAGAAGGAGGTACTGGACTTACATCCATTGAAGATAACTGCACCTGCCTTCTTGTGGACAGACCTCCAAAATCCCACATGGTAGGATCTAAGTGGGCATCCTACAAGAAGTTCAACCAAGATGGTCCTATTGACAAGTACCAAGCAATTTCGTGGTTAAGGTTTTTTCCAATACTAAAGGCTCAAAGTACAATGAGACCTTCCTTTGTGCCTACCGCCACTCTCGCTTTCATTAGACCTATACTGGACATCACTACTGCTAGAGACCTAGAGATCAACTGGATGGACATGAAGACATCTTTCTTCAATAAGAAGCTAGTGAAAGTACTTAATGTTTTGAAAGAAGCTCCAAGGATGTTATAAAATGACCTAGATGGCTTCATGGCTGGGCTCACTTTCATGCATTGCCAAAACAATCCTAGTGTGTACGCGTGAGAGGATGGGCAAAGCTTGATGCCTTTTGTAACATAAATGGATAAGATGATCATGTGCTTATACCCTCTTAATCTATTGCATGATCTAAATTCAGATATCAATAGCAAGTTTTAAATGAAGGACATGGATCCTCTACCTTACAATAGCTATACATCAAAACTAAGCATCAGGTGCCATTGAGTTGAACCAGACAAAGTAAATCATGGAGGTGTTGAGTTGCAACAACATGGAGGAATGCAAGCCGGTGAGCACACCCATGTCCATGGACTAGAAGCTCTCCTCCTCCACTAGTCCCAAAACTAAGCAAAACAGAGTGAGATGAAGAACATTTCCTACTAGGCTGCTATTGGTAGCCTCACGTATGACATGTTGGGCACACACCTTGAAATTTCCTATGCAGTGGGATAGGTGAGAAGGGTTGTTGCCAATTCATTTTCATACCACTAGCAAGCTCTCAAAAAAACAATAGTATCTACAGATGAGACGTTGAATGTGACTCTAGTTTTGGAGTCCAAAGGCATGTAAACCACGCTTTGTGTGCTGCACCGACACTGAGTCGAGAGTAAGAACTGATCACAGAAAGTCCACTTGACGCTTGCGTGCATGTTGAATGGTGGTACGATCTTCTTGGGCCAATTGGAATTTAGATTGTGCGTGTCTTTCCATCACAAGGGAAGAATACATCACTCTGTCAAAAGTATGTAAGGAGACATAATGGCTGTGTAGATTGGGTACAAAGATGTAAGTACCACAAATGGAAGTAGTGGTGGTCAGCATTGAGCACAAGAGTTCCATGCAAATGGGAGAGGATTATTTCATTTCCAGTGGACCAACATTAGATACGTTGTCGGAAATAAAGAAGATAAACCAGGGAGAAGAGCGGAACACATCCGAGCACGCGTAAATAAGCAAAACCGCACGAATCTCAACAAACACGCACGAACGAGATCCGTGCACCGACAATACTACAACCTGAAATCTCGGAGAAATACAACAAGTTGCACCACGGCGAAACCATCGCCACACGTCGCTTGAACAACACAAAGCAGTGCTTCCACCTCGCAGGGGTACTAGCAAGGCACTATAGCACTACTTTAGGAAGACTAGATCAGTGTACCTTTTACTTCCGCCATATCTATCAATCAATCATTGTTTCCATCCTCATTGCCGCTCATCGCTTCAGCCCTTCAAAAGTTTGTCTGTCTCGCACCGCTCAGACCCATAACGTGTGACTACCAATGCATCTCAACACTTGTCAAACTTCAGTGACAAAAGGCCTCTCATGTCGCCCCTTTCGAGACCTCAAAATCCTGACATGGTATCAAAGCGCTAGGCTCCCAACCCTGGTAACCTGCCATCATGTTTCAAGTAATCATCTTTGCAGCCGCAACCGTGTTTGTTCACCTCCTTCCGCCGCGCGCCGCGCCCGACAACGACAATGTCAACTATGACTCCGCAACTGAGTCGTCCTTCTTCGATGTCGCCCAAGTCTCCATTCAAGATGGAGAACCACCTCCGGTAACACTCCTCGCGACATCTGACTCTCTCTACATTGAGCAAGTTCTTGACTCCGGATATGCTATTCATGCACTTAAAGATGCCGATATCACATTGCTGCTCACAACACCATCCGATACCACACTCCAGACCTTCGATACAATCTCCTCTCAATTCATCAACTCCAGAAGGAAGGAGTGAACATCTTCTTCCCTTCCTTTGGGTCGGAAACCCGACTCACGACAGCTGGCAACAAACCACTTGCAACCTTCACCGTCCAAAACAACCTCTATCGTCTACAGATTCCTCAAACAACCGCAGTCTTTGCCGTTGAAGCTGATGTTCAAACCTCCACCTGTGATTGCCACGGTCAGTCGCATCCTCTGATCCTGCATCACCACCGCCTGGGTCATCCAAATCTCAATGCCCTTCTCCGTCTCCAGGCCAAACACATGGTGAGAGGCCTGCCACCCCTTTCTCCACTAACCCGTCTTGCAGGACCACCTTGCATTACTTTCAGTCTTGGAAAATTAAAAGCATCTCCTCATCCTCTTCGAAGCACACGAGCAGCAAGACCCCTTGACATCCTCCACATGGACCTGGTGGGACCCATCCGTCCAACCTCCCTTCAAGGCAAAGAGTACTTCCTCACAATTGTGGATGATCACTCTCGCTCCGCCGCAACAATTCCTCTCAAGTCCAAAGCTGATGCCAAACCTGCTTTTATCAAATGGTCCAAGTATCAAATGAATCGTCTCAACCAGTCTACCGGTAAAATCTGGACTGACAGAGGTAGAGAATTCCATTCTCATGAACTCCGTGAATTTCTGACAGAACGTGGTATCGGGCATGAAACGAATGGCCCAGAAGCACCAGAGCAGAACGGAGTAGCAGAAAGAAGGAATGGGATCCTGGTCGCTCTCACTCGCACTCTACTTGTGCATGCTGGAGTGCCGGAAACCTTCTGGACCTATGCACTACGCTACACCACCAGAGTCCACAACTATTATCCAGCCAAGCATCTTCCCGATATCACTCCAGAAGAGCTATGGCTGGGATACAAGCCAGACGTCTCCAAGCTACGAGTATGGGTCTCTACAGCCTATGTCCTGATCAACAAAGCTGATAGAGCTCACGTTCATCTCTCCAAATTCGGCCCACGAGCCACGCGTAGCATGTTTGTTGGGTTCGATCTCAACTCATCTGGCTTCTTGTTCTACGAGCCTAAACTCCAACAAGAGATCTGCAACACAGATGTCCACTTCAACGAGATTACACCCTTCTTCCGTCAATCAGTTCCCATCTCAACTACTCCTCTTACCTGGACCCTCTTCCAAAAAAAAACCAACAGTGCCCGCGACTCCAATCAGCACTCCTCCACCAGTCTCTCCATCCTCGCCAGCAACTTCTCCAACGGAATCCACCTCACTAACACTCTCTCCTGCACACACTCCCATACAACCTCAACCAATCTCACTACCGCCTCTCACTCCTGACCTTGACTACGAAACCATCTCTGAGCATCTCCCAACACTCGGACATCCACTTCTCTTAACAGAAAATCACCCTCCAGCTGTAGTAATATCAGCGCCAGAACAGCAGCAACCGATACAGGAGGAGCTGTAGCAGCCACAATATCTGGGACTTCTGTCCCAAGAATCCTGCCAGCAGCAGACCCAGTACTACAGTGGTCCACCAGAAACAGAGCAGCACCCTCTCTCGTCACCATCATCGATACAGATGGAGACCTCGACATCCAAGAAGATCGTCATGTCAAACTCCTTCGTACCTCCTTCCTGCCTTCTTGGATTGTCGCAAGAGATGGCCTCAACTCCCTTCGCCGACCAACTCCTCCCATGAACCCTCCACGCCAACGATATCCTCGCATCCCTCTTCTCAGCACCACCATTGCCACAGCTTCCATCACCACTCCCTGCACCTATGCTGAGGCCGTGAATGAGCCTCAAGCAGACCAATGGCGTGCCGCCATTGCCAGCAAACTCGCCTCCTTCAAGGCAACCTCCACATATACTGATGTTCCACGACCACCACACACTAATGAGGTCACAGGAAAGTGGGTCTTTCGCTTTAAAACTCACATTGGGGTGCGAACAGAATTCAAGGCTCGGTATGTGGCAAAAGGATTCTCACAGCGCTATGGTGTGGACTTCTTTGACACCTTCTCCCCCACTGCCAAATTAACCACCCTGCGAGCCCTGTTGCACATTGCGGCCACCAAAGATATGGAACTGCATGCCATGGACGTATCCACGACCTTCCTTCAAGGAGACTTAGAAGAAACTATCTACCTGGCGTGCCCTGAAGGGTACTCTCCAGACAAGCCCAACACTGTCTAGAAGATCCACCGCCCTGTCTACGGCCTCAAACAATCTCCTCGCGAATGGCATGCCAAACTTCGAGCAACTCTCCTTGACCTGGGATTCACAGTCTCCACTGCCGATCCCAGTCTGTTCCTCCGCTCCTGACCAGACGAGCAGACCTACATCCTGGCCTATGTGGATGACCTGGCTCTCGCTTCCAACATTCCCAGAGCCCTCCAGGAACTGAAGAGATCACTCCTAGGACGCTTCACCATGAAAGACCTGGGGGAACTCACCCACTATCTGGGAATTGACATCAAGAGGGATCAGGAGAAGAATCTTATCACTCTCTCTCAAGAGCCTTACATTGCTTCACTACTGAAGCACTTTGGGCTTGAGAGCAGCAACGGGGCACCAACTCGCATGATTGTGGACCACAAACTCACCTCACCAGCATACACAGTCTCATCACCTTCTCCTGGACCTTATCCTGAGCTGGTGGGATCCCTGATGTATGCAATGGTCTGCACCCGTCCTGACCTCGCTTTTCCTCTCAGTGTGCTGTCACAGTATGTGGGAGAAGGTAATCACAGCGACCAACACTGGAAGGCAGCAAAGCGAGTCCTGAAGTATTTGGGAGAAACCTCATCCTTCTCTCTCGAGCTGGGAGGAACTCATTCAATTACACTGGAAGGATACAGGGCTCCTCCACTGGGAGACTCCTCCTGGGTTGATGACCAAGCCAACCGCAAATCATCACAGGGCTACGGCTTTCACCTTGGTTCAGGATTAATCAGCTGGTGGTCCACCAAGTCCTCCTCTGTCTCCCTCTCTTCCTGTGAAGCAGAACTTTTGCAAGTACCATGGCTACCCAGAAGCCATCTGGCTGAAGTACCTCCTGTAGGACCTTGGATATCCACAACCACTTCCAACCATGTGGTGTGACAACCGGAGTACCATCGCTCTCACAGAGAACCCAATCTTTCATGGGCAAACCAAGCACATTGAGCTGCGGTACTTCTTCATCAGGGGAAAAGTGGAGGCAAAAGAACTCCTGGTTCAGCATGTGGCCTGAAAGGCCAATCGGGCTGACATCTTCACGAGAGCCTTGGACCAGGCACAACATGCAACCCTGGTATATCTTCTAGGTCTCAGGACCAGAGCTACCTGAAGCTTCCACGCTGGTTCCCCTTCACGGGGGGTGTCCAAAATAAAGAAGAGAAACCAGCGAGAAGAGCGGAACACATCCAAGCACGCGTAAATAAGCAAAACCGCACGAATCTCAACGAACACGCACGAACGAGATCTGTGCACCGACAATACTACAACCTGAAATTTTGGAGAAACACAAGTCGCGCCACGGCAAAACCATCGGCACACGTCGCTTGAACAACACAAAGCAGCGCTTCCACCTCGCAGGGGTACTAGCGAGGCAATAGAGCACTACTTTAGGCAGACTAGATCAGTGTACCTTTTGCTTCCGTCATATCTATCAATCAATTATTGTTTTCATCCTCATTGCCTCTCATCGCTTCAGCCCTTCAACAGTTTGTCTGTCTCACACCGCTCAGACCTATAACGTGTGACTACTAATTCAGCTCAACACTTGTCAAACTTCAGTGACAAAAGGCCTCTCGTGTCGCCCCTTTCGAGAACTCAAAATCCTGACATACGTGACCTAGTCACAAAGGAAATTATGGACCTGGAATACGTGGAGACCAAGAAGATGGTTTGAAATTGCATGACCAAGGGACTTGATACTGACTTTTTCTCTACAAGAACCCGAGGGATCAATACGGACAATGTAGCAGAAAGAACCGAAGGCAAAGAAAAGTGGAGAGAACATATATAGAACGTGGATAAGGTGCATGGAAGAGTTTGTTGTCTTGTGTCCTCCTTGCTTGGGGCAGTAGTTTCAACAAGCACAAAGCATATTAAGCATGTACTCCTCCCCTGGAATGAGTCCCATAGATCTGATCTAGATAGACAAGTCATGTACAATTTCTATGAAGGAAGTCCCCATGGTCTTAACTGGAACTTTTAGCTAGCAAGTACTACCAATGACAATTCCTTGTGGCCCAGATATCCTAGAGTCAGCCTTTGACAGAGGTAACTGGGTCCAACCCATATAGTGGTAAACATTCTTTGTGATAAAGATGGGGAAAATAAGTCTTTAAGAGACATATCAGAAGATTTCAAAGGTCCTACTTGAGAGATGGTGTCACTTGGTAGCCAGAGACAGTGCAATGTAGGCAGAGGAGATGCAATCCAGATTGTCCCAAACGTATTTGCTCTTTTGAGCCACTATGTTTCTAGGATAAAAGCTGGCTTTATGAGTATAAATATGTTACTTTCCTGTGGTAAATTTGAGAACGTTGAAAGAGTTGTCCACTTAATGCAGAAATTGAAAAAGCAGTTGTTGGTCTAAGCCCCATAAGTTAGGTCATCGTGTAAAAGTGACTAGGTACAAAGGACAAAGTGGGGGAAAGTGATTCTTATGATCTTTTCAGTGTGGAACCATGCTTCTCTGGGTGATATCTCCTCCTAATGTATAAACTACTAATAGATGGCAAGTGACACTTTGTGAGTCTTGTTTTCCTCCCCGTTGCCTCATGCTGACTGACTATCGTGGTCTCTAGTATGTGAGCCTAAGCCTTCATGGTTGAGTGGTGCAGAACATGAGAGGACTGAGTTTCCCAAGCTCTAGCTCCATGGGTACTCCATCAATTTGAGTGATCCAATAAGCATTCTCAAGCACAAAAGATGTCCTTCCCATCCCACATGGTTGCTGCTCCAAAGCTCCCTCTCTCCTCCAGACCCAATGTTGTTTATTCTTTGACCACAAGGAGAGAGCCATAAGAGAATTGTGTGGCTCTTTATGCTATGTATAATTGGTTAGCCTCAATTCGAGGCTGGTTTTAATTCTATTGTGATAGTATCAATGCTAAAGAGTGAGCCTTAGCCCACATGGTTCAGTGGTTTGACTCGTGAGAGCGTTGACTTGGTCATGCTCGAGTTATTTATACACTCCACAGTTTGACTGATTGAAACCACCATTCTCAAGCACACATGATGTCCTTCAAATGACACATGCAGGTTTCACTCTCTTCCAGATCCCAACCTATTATGTGCTTCATCCATTCCTATACTTTGGTCAGGCACGGGACACATTAGGCATGCAGTAATTTTTAGAAGTTAGTTTCCTAAGTCAGTTACAGATAGACAAGGCATACACTACTCCTTTTGAGGAAGTCATATGTTGGAAAATGGAGAGTTTCTCATCTAGCTCTTCGATTCACCATCTATCAGTTGCAAAAGAAAGCGCAATTCATGACCTCACTACGGTTTAATTTTTTGCCAAATCCAATGGTACACTTTGGAGCTATATGCAGAAAAGTAGCAAAACATTTGGTAAAATATTCGCAGGGGGCAAATGCAAGAGGATTAGGAGAAAGTTCATTTATCGCTCTCCCAATCCCCCTATTGTTTATAAGTGGTAGAGCATGGTATAGCTATGGACAGGCCTAATGTATCCAACACATCCGTCCATTTGTAGCCCCAACTACTCTTTTCATCCGATTAGAGCTCAGCGGAGCTTATTGTACTGTGGGAATAGCAATCCTATGTTCCAATAAATTTTATAGTAATACGTATAATCTTCCACCAATGTAACGACATGACAACTAAGAGTTCAAGCAAGCGCTCCCCTTGGTCTTGATACTGATGAAGCAACACACTAGAACACTGGAGCGAGATCAGGGATTAAGAGACCAACAATGGTTTAGAAAACCACAATCTAATGATGGCAATTCATCATGAACAACTATCAACGGGCTGGGATTTTGAACAAGGACAGTCTTAATAGAGCAATGAAGATCGATGAGCAAGTTGGAGATGCAGACAATTTGTTCTGTACATCACACCAAGGATGCTAGGCTTCAACCAACTTTGGTCGCTTGGTGGCTAAACTCATAGATCAGCGTTCATGATCGTGTGATGAGCAATGCTACAGAGATTCACTTTCTGAGTATCCAACTAGCCACTTCGAATTACCATGCTCTAGGGTAGTATAAACTATAGCAGGTATTATACTTTGTCTGTGTTTATAACTCTTCAAGCATAGCATGTTGTTAGAATTTGCAAAAGACGACCAGTCTATTGATTATATTAAGCTTTTGAATAAGCTACAAACCTCACGAGAGTGTTTTGTATAGTTGTCGGTGAGAGTGCATTCATACTACGAGTTTTAAACATATAAAGTTCATGTGCAGTTTTTTATGAGAGGTTCCTTGACAATCATAAAACATCCAACAATCTATAAAGGACTTACCATTCACATTTGTCATCAGAGTTGTTGGAGTCTTACTAGGATTTTTCTAGAAGGAGAGGAGCCATGAATTTCAACCATGTTTTAATCCTAATTGTCAGTTGTACTGACAATCGTACATTTTGTTTCAAAATGAAACTGGATTAACTTAACGAGGGCCTATGGGGAGGTATTGTTAATCCGACATGAGAGAATTACTGTGGATGCAACTCACGAAGAAATAAATGAGTTCAAATAGTGATGTGACCATGCCTTTAGTCTGCTTACCATGTAGTTGGAAGAGCGGCTAAAATTTCTCTTCCTTGTCAGCAATGTCGAGTTTTGTACAAGATCCGCACAGAAGGCTCTTAAGACACAATATGAGAAAATAAGTACCAATGAAATAAAAACTCTAGTCAATAAACTACATACGCGACGGATGGAAGAGAGTATGCAGCTATAGGATCATGTTATATACACAAGAGAACTGGCAGACCGTATTGTGGTACTTGGAGAACGAGTCATTGACAATGGGTTATTGCAAGATTCATTCAAATCCTTCCTTATAGTTCAACAAAACTATTAGTATACTCAACATCTTGAACACTT
>SZWC01006649.1:106942-137705 GCA_023375785.1 Penium margaritaceum
GATCAGGAATGCTCTGCCCCTTGTGGAGGTATGACCCCTAGATCCGTTTTAGTGTGACTCAACTATGCTCTGTCTCTTGTGAGATATGACCTATGAGTACACCATGTGGGTGAATGGTTACCTTGGCCATTTTGTTGATTTGGCCAAGTGAGAGGTCATAAGGTCGATCCTGGCCCCATGCATATCTTGTTTGCTGTGGAAGCTTCCAAGAAAGAAAGTCCGTAGCTTCTTGGATGCTACATGGTTGGTCTGTCACTAGGATGCTTATGTGCCAAGCCAACAGTGCAAGTCTATTGGTGACGTGGCTGGTTCAGGCCACTTCCCAGGAATGTGCTTTTGAGTTCTAGGACTGGACAGACAGCTATAAAAGGACTTGTCTTGCATGCTGATCAATGAACCCTTGCTTGATACTCTCTTGCGTATTGACGACTTGAGCTCTTCTTGAGATGTAATGCTAAGGCGTTAGTACTCTTGAAGGTGAAGTGTATGCCTGATTAAGTTTGGGGTGCATGACACATGTCAACAAAGGAAGAAGGCCTAAAAACCTTTGTGAGCATTTCGGTTTCGCGGCTTCTCTGCCAGAGGTGGTTAGCTCGGTAGCTAACAAAGGGTTATGGGCCCACTCCTCTGGTTAGGGAAGTTTCACGCACGCAACCGCTAAGGTCACAAGCAGTGAGAGCGCCTTCGCTCTCACCCAACTTCTCTGTTTGCAGGGCAAAATCAGCAGGAGGGGAATGCAACACATCTGCACCTTTCTACCTTGGGAGCTGACATCAACCTACATCAGCCTACATCAGCCTACATCTGCTTGCAACGGCCAACGGTAACATGGGAAGCAGTTTCCTCTTCTGACCAACAGCCTACAGCGGCCTCAAACACAGGTTCATTGGCATCAACAACAGGTGCAGTAGCTGAAGTAGCTGTAGTTGTGGGGATGGCAGGGACAGGGGAACCAGGGAATCATTCGCCCATCCTCAAGTTTGATGGAGAGGGGTTTGCACTCTGGAAGTGGCAGTTTGAGATCATCATGGATGACAGAGATCTGCTAGGATATTTTGACGGAAGTATCCCAACACCAAAGGAGGAGGGTGCTGACCTTGTGGCATGGGTCAAGCTCAACAAGAAGGATCTCGCCATTCTTGTGTCCTCCATACAAACCTCAGTTCTTTCGCACATCAACGGTTGTAAAGTGGCAGCCGCGGCATATGCCAAACTCGGCAAGGTGTTTCAGTCCTCCTCACTTGCCAACCGTCTCTTCATTCTACAAAACCTCATCAGCATGAGGCTTGGTGAAGGGGAGGATGTCTCCGCCTTCATGCAGAAGTTTGAGACGCTCTTGCAACAAGCCACCGGCATGGGGTGGGACCTGAAATCCGACATGCAGGCCATGATCTTTCTGATGACGCTGCCGGAAAGTTGGGGCCCCATGATAACAGTGATTGGAGGGTGGACTGAAGATCTAGTTTCCTACACCACCGTCTCTGAGTATGTGCGGAATGAAGCCATGCGTCGTAGCAGTAGTGAAGCAAACATGGCTGCCTTTGCCTCACGGAGCAGCGGCACCTTCCGCAATACCTCATCCTCTGGATACAAGGGAAAAAACAGCACTAGCAACAGTGGAAGGGGTGCAAAGCGCCAAGGAAACTGCCACAACTATGGCAAGGCCGGACACTGGGCTCGAGAGTGCCGTGCACCCAAGAGAGAGGGAGGAGACGGGGATGAATGGCGAGGGGGAAATGGTGGGAAGGATCCCACAAGCTTGATGGCTGAGTGTGCCTCCAACAAAGGGCGGGCGATACTCAGGCCAGGAGCCTATGGCCTTGACTCGGGCACAAACGAGCACACCACTTACGAGAAGAGAGACTTCATCTCTCTTGCTCCGTGTAACAAGAACTTCAGATTCGCCAACGGCAAGGTTGAGGCAGCTGAGGGGATTGGTGACAAGCTGGTCACAGTGGGTGTCAACGGTGGAGTTTCCGACCTCAAGCTAGAGGGGGTGGTCTACTTGCCCTCCTTCACAGCCAACCTGCTCTCCGTCTCTAAGATAACTGACCATGGCATGACAGTGGTCTTTACAGAGAAGGAAGCNGACAACTTCAACGGCTGAATCTTTGGCCGAGAGTGATGATGAGGAGAGCAGCGATGCAGACTCAGATGAGGAAGGACATGTTGGAGCAGCAGAAGCAGTGGAAGCAGATGATTCGGCAACAAAACCGCTAGCAAATGCGGCCACCGGGGCTGTTCATTCTAACATGTGTACATCCTGCAAGAACCTGTGGCACAGGCGCTTTGGACACGTGGCTCATCGCACATTGGAGCTCATGGGAAAGCAGGAGCTAGTGCGTGGGATGGAGCTAGATGATGAGGTGGAGGGAGCGGAGATCATGTGTGAGCCATGCCTTCAAGGCAAGGCGAAAAAGAAACCCTTCAAGCGCAATGGAACGCGTGCTCTCGCACCTCTTGATCTTGTCCACTCTGATGTATGTGGTCCCTTTCGCATACCATTAAATGGAGGCAGCCGATATTTCCTCACATGCATCGACGACAACAGCCGCAAAGTCTGGATATACTTTCTCAAAAAGAAAAGTGAGGTGAAGGAGAATCTATAGGCCTTTGTCGCAATGGTTGAGCGACAGAGTGGAAAGAAGGTGAAGGCATTCAGGACGGACAATGGGGGAGAGTACGAAGCTTGCAGGGAGTGGCTCAAGACACAGGGCATTGAACACCAGAAAACTACGCCCTACTCACCTCAAAGCAACGGCGTAGCAGAGAGGATGAACCAGACGCTCCTAGGCATGACAAGGTGCATGCTCTTTGACACCAAGCTTCCTCGTAGGTTCTGGGCTGAAGCAGCACGTACGGCTACATACCTTGTGAACCTCACACATGTAGTAGCTCTGCGACGGAGAGGCAAGAAGAAGCAGACACAACATTTGAAGACGCCTCAAGAAGCATGGTCAGGCAGGAAGCCGGACGCCTCCCATCTCAAGGTGTTCGGTTGCACCGGGTTTGCCAAGGTCCAGGCTGGTGAGGGCCCTGGAAAGCTCGATGCAAGAGCACAAAAGTGTATTTTCATCGGTTACGACACCGCCCACAAAGCCTATTGACTGTGGGACCAAGGAGCCAAGAAGGTCATCCGCAGCAAAGACGTGGATTTCCACGAAATGTCTCTGAGTAAGGGAGAGCATCTGGAACTCGAGAACGCTCCAGAACACGGAGAGTGGCTCACTCTCCTAGAAGAGGGAGACGAAGCACCAGCACAATGGCATGGGATAGGTGCCGCAACAGGGAGAGGAGCTCGTGAAGATGACTCGGAGGAATCAGACTCTGATTCCGACGTATCCGATCCTCCGGAACGTGAGGATGATGCCTCTCCCATCATCAACGATGAACCAGACCTCTAGCATCTACATCAACAGCACCAGCCAGCAGGTTCAAGGAGCAGTTCACGCCTCAAAATACCTCGGCAGCATTACGACGTAGATAGGGGTGAATGGACAGGCTTCAACTATTCATTCTTGGTTCAAGAGGAGCTAACGTCTGTCGCAGAGGCACTCACTCGGCCTGACAAAGCAGAGTGGGACGAAGCAATTCGTAGTGAACTCAGCTCCATTGATGAGAATGGGACCTGGGTGCTGGTGGACAGACCTGCCGGGGCTCACGTTGTGGGGTCCAAGTGGGTGCTGAAAGTAAAAAGGAAACAGGATGGCAAGATAGACAAGTACAAGGCACGGGTGGTAGCAAAGGGGTTCTCCCAATGGCCTGGCGCAGAGTACGATGAGACCTTTGCCCCAGTTGTGACGTTTGCCTCCATCCGGTCAATGCTCGCCATTGCTGCTGCCGAGAACATGGAGGTCCACCAGATGGATGTCAAGACAGCCTTCCTTTACGGCAAACTTGACAAGGAGGTATTGATGGAGGTCCCGGAGGGGGTTGATGCTCCTCAGGGCAAGGTGTGTAGATTGGTGAAGGCACTCTATGGGCTAAAACAAGCACCAGGACTTTGGTACCAGGAGATGGACACCTTCATGGCCAAGGAGTCCTTCATGCACTGCGACAATGACCCTAGCATGTACGTGCATGAGAGTGACAAAGGGACTATGTTGGTTGCCTTGTACGTTGATGACCTGATTCTATGATCCTCTTCAACGCAGCTGCCAGACGATCTCAAGGGGCAGCTGAGTAGCAGATTTAAGATGAAGGACATGGGTCCTCTTGACTTCTATCTTGGAATTGCAATCAAGCGCGACAGAGCAGCATGTACCATCAGCCTGAACCAGACAAAATACATCGACTCCATCCTCAAACGATACGACATGGCAGATTGCAAACCTGCGAGCACACCCATGAGCTCGGAGTGCAAACTCTCCACCTCCATGTCCCCATCAAACGAAGCGGAGAAAACCAACATGCTGGGCATCCCATATCAGACTGCAGTGGGTAGTCTGATATATGCCATGGTCACCACCCGACCAGATATAGCCCATGCTGTTGGGCAGGTGAGCCGGTTTGTGGCCAATCCCGGTCCACTTCACTGGCGGGCCGTGAAGCGCATCATGCGCTACCTTCAGGGGACGCGGCACGTGGGGCTCCAGTTTGGAGGCATCGCTGGATCCGCATCACTCTGTCTCATGTGCTACACTGATGCTGATTGGGGAGGGAATATTGATGACAGAAAATCTACCTCCGGCTTTGTGTGTATGTTGAATGGAGGTGCAATCAGTTGGGCAAGTCGCAAGCAAGAATGTGTCTCTCTCTCAACAGCTGAAGCTGAGTACATCGCCTTGGCTGAGGTGTGTAAAGAGATGCAGTGGCTACGAAGATTGCTATCTGAGATGAAGGCACCACAGGCAACAGCGACGGTCATCAAGATTGACAACATGAGCGCCATTGACATGTCAAAGAACCCCGTCCTGTCGAGGCGCACAAGCACATCGAGATCCGCTACCACTACGCTCGAGACTTGGTCTACAAGCAGACAGTGGAGCTCGAGTATGTCGGTACCAAGCTCAACCGGGCTGACATGCTTACAAAGCCACTGGACAAGGATCTCCACCAGGCGGGCAGGCAAGGTATCGGCATGGTCAACGCAAGTGATGACGAATGATGATGGTCACTGACGCAAGGTGCAAGGGAGAGATTTGTTAAATGTTTCTGCCCCTTGTTCAGTGTTGTAGGACGNTCAACAGCTGAAGCTGAGTACATCGCCTTGGCTGAGGTGTGTAAAGAGATGCAGTGGCTACGAAGCTTGCTATCCGAGATGAAGGCACCACAGGCAACGGTGACGGTCATCAAGATTGACAACATGAGTGCCATTGACATGTCAAAGAACCCCGTCCTTTCCAGGCGCACAAAGCACATCGAGATCCGCTACCACTACGCTCGAGACTTGGTCTACAAGCAGACAGTGGAGCTCGAGTATGTCAGCACCAAGCTGAACCGGGCTGAAATGCTTACAAAGCCACTGGACAAGGATCTCCACCAGGCGGGCAGGCAAGGTGTCGGAATGGTCAACGCAAGTGATGACGAATGATGATGGTCACTGACGCAAGGTGCAAGGGAGAGATTTGTTGAATGTTTTTGCCCCTTGTTCAGTGTTATAGGACGGATCAGGAATGCTCTGCCCCTTGTGGAGGTATGACCCCTAGATTCGTTTTAGTGTGACTCAACTATGCTCTGTCTCTTCTGAGATATGACCTGTGAGTACACCATGTGGGTGAATGGTTACCTTGGCCATTTTGTTGATTTGGCCAAGTGAGAGGTCATAAGGTCGATCCTGGCCCCATGCATATCTTGTTTGCTGTGGAAGCTTCCAAGAAAGAAAGTCCGTAGCTTCTTGGATGCTACATGGTTGGTCTGTCACCTTGGCACTAGGATGCTTATGTGTCAAGCCAACAGTGAAAGTCTATTGGTGACGTGGCTGGTTCAGGCCACTTCCCAGGAATGTGCTTTTGAGTTCAAGGACTGGAAAGACAGCTATAAAAGGACTTGTCTTGCATGCTGATCAATCAACCCTTGCTTGATGCTCTCTTGCGTATTGACGACTTGAGCTCTTCTTGAGATGTAATGCTAAGGCAATAGTACTCTTGAAGGTGAAGTGTATGCCTGATTAAGTTTGGGGTGCATGACACATGTCAACAAAGGAAGAAGGCCTAAAAATCTTTGTGAGCTTTTCGGTTTCGCGGCTTCTCTGCCAGAGGTGGTTAGCTCAGTAGCTAACACCTCCCTCCCTCCCCCTCTCTCTCTCTCTCTTTCTCTCTTTCTCTATCTCTCTCTCTCCACCTCTCTCTCTCTCTATCCCTCTCCATAGGTTTAGGTACAAACGTATCTGCAAAAGGTGATTTACATACGATAGATCAATCATTTTTTCTTGACTGGACATTTTACTCTTGATTCAAAGGGTTAAAACGAATACAATGATACATGGATTTCATCTTGCTTATTCCAATTGTATGCTAGATGTGAGAAATAATAGGATTTATAAAAATCAATCTAGAAGTGAGAGTACTGCCTATGTATACTAGTCAAAGCACTGAAAAATACAAGGTAGTTGTCAAACGGTGTGAGGCAAAAAACTATAAAACAACACCGTCACAATGGAACTTGCCATTTGTTACTAGAAACGCAACTAGGATGAGATAACACCCTCAGAAACATGGTTCCATGCTAAGCAGCTCATAGGAATCACCTCCTTGCACTGTTTCCTTAGCACCCGGTCACTTTTGCGCAAAGAGCTAACTCGTGGGTCTTAGATCAAGAACCACTTATTTAATGTCTGCCTCTGGTGGAAACCTCTAATGATAGTCTAAAAAGAAAGAATATTTTAAAACACAGGCAACTTACATGCACTCATAGTGCTAGAGCGAGCCTCTAGCCCATGCGTGTAGTGGATCCTTGGCGGAATAGCTTTGATTGCACTACGGACTGAAATTCCCCCCGCCTACATTGTTCTTTCAGTTCCTACCAAGTGGTACCATCCATTAGGATGGATCATGGAATGTTCTGGGATATCTATCAAAAGCTTCATGTCCCCCTTTGATTACAAAGGAAACATGCCACTATGGGGTTCAACACAGTGAGCACTCACTGCAAAGACTACCTTTGGAACATCTAAGCCACAAGGAGTTTTCCTAGGTAGTGTTTACTGGCTATACTATCTAGTTTAGACCAAGTGGAATTTCTCCTAAGCATCAGTGCATGCCTTTTTTGTAAGGATCAGGCTTAGGAGACCTTCTCTAGCGGAGCAGTGCATGCATTGTCTGTCTAGGCTTGTCCAAACGTGAGCTTTGGCCAACACAAATTCTAATTCAATGAACTCTTCCTTGTACTGCTGTCCATTTTATGTGAGATATCTCCTCTCTCCAGTTGTCTTGGCCTTAGTCTTTATCAGCTATATATCCATACATCAGGTAGTTGCAGAGTGCAAGTCGCTTTCAAGCACCTTGGTGATAAAATCGGCATTCATCGTCTTGGTATCCATGCTTTTTACGTCCACGATCTCATTTGGTAGATGTACTTTGTCTGTCTGTAGATGACATCATCTTGATCCACGCTCAAGATGATCTACGCACCACACTTTTGTTCATCTCAACGAGCAAGCTATGTAGCCACTGTGTCTGATTACATGCTTCAAACAGAAAGTTGTACTCCGCTTTAGCGTCAAAGCGGGAGACACAGTCCTACTTTCTGGTTTTAAAAGACATTGCACCACCAGTTAGGAGGCACACAAAGCCCTAAGCAAATTTTCAGTTATTGATTCTTCCATTACAGTTAGAATTAGTGTGGCGCACGAGGAGAAGAGGGTTAGATCCTTCTTGGCCTCAAAACTAGAGTCCCATGTGTTGTGTCTTCTGTAGATAGCACATGATGCGCTTTACGGCTTACCAGTGCTGTGGCCCTGGATTGGCCACAAACCTACTCACCTATCCCACTACACAGCATATGTCATGGCGGGCTCACACTATGGCATACGTAAAGCTACCAGTGGCAGACTGGTCAGTAATGTTCCATATCCCATGTCATTCCAGTTTTGTACCAGGGCTCATGGAAAATGAGAGCTTGTAGTGTATAATCATAGGTGTGTTGATGGAACTGCAGTCCTCTATGTTGTAAAGATTTACAACCTCCATGATGTATTTGGTCTGGTTCATATCGATGGTACCTACTGCTTGGTTGCGGTGAAATGGTAATCCAAGATGTAACTTGAGAGGACCCATGCCCTTGATCTTGAACCTGATGCTAAGATCTGACTTGAGCTTGTTCAATAGCTCTAATAATGATGAGGAAATGATCACTCCATCCACGTACAGTGTACCCAACATCAAGCCATGCTCATCGTCCTACACATAGACACAACAGTCATTTTTGCAATGCGTGAAGGTGAGCCCAGCCATGACGTTTTCCGTTTCCCTATACCACGTCTTTAGGGCTTGTTTCACCCCGTAGAGTACTTTCACGTGTTTGCATACCTTCCTCTCAAGAGCCTTGACTCATTTAGGCACTTCCATCAGTCCCTCTCTGTATAAATTCCCATAATAGAAAGTTTTCTTCACATTTATCTGGTGGACCTCCACATCTTTCGTAGCGGTGATGCCTAGAATGAATCTGATGGAGGCAAATGTGACAACAGGTCCAAAGATCTCCTCTTACTTTGATCCTTCACGCTGGAAAAACCCGTTTGTGTACCTTTTACTTGTCAATAGCACTATCCTAATGAAACATCTTCGGGATTACCCACTTTAATCTCAACACGTTGGCGTTTAGGGGCTCGTCCACCAGAACCCATGTTTCATTCTCTCAATAGACACAAGTCTTCTGTCCACCGCCTCTTTCCACTTGGCCGCATCTGGCATATGCATTGCCTCTAATGCGGTCAGAAGCTCTCCCTGGTCCAAGCATGACGAGCAAAGTCCGGTCTTGTTGGCACTCTTAGCATCGTACCTTGGCCGAGGTTTTTCTAGTGCATGCTGCGCTGAAGTGTGGCTGGTGGTACCTGGATTTGTAGCTGCTTTTGTTCCTCTTTTTTGGATGATGCTCGTAGTATCAATAATCCGTTTTGTTAGGAAGAGCCCCTGACCTCAGAGTTGGACTCTGAGGCCTCGGATAACTAAAATTCAGAGTCACGGTCTGTCAATGTATCCGCTCACACAGTCACTCTCCCTGTTGCACCATTATCCTACTTCATTGGCACCATCCACCAAATCTCTTATGTGTAATCACCTGATTCAAGAAACAAAATCCACTGTCCTGGATGGATAAGACCAAGAAGCTCTCCATTGCTGAGTTTCCTCTCATCAAACTTGACATCTCAAAATATGATGAGCTTTCAAGCTGCTTGTTCCCACATCCCTTAAACCTTGTCTTGAGTGTCATAGCCAACTATTACACACTTGCAAGCGCGTGCATCTAGCTTATCACCTCCTTCACCTGCTTGGACATTTGTCTGCACAATACAGGCAAAGATCCTCACGTATGAGGCATCTTGTTTCTCCCATGACCAAGCCTTGTGTGGTGTCATCAGCTGCTCCTCTTTCTACTTCTTGCCGTGTCTGCCAACAGCGGCTATTGTGGTCAGGATCACGCGATAGTACAAAGTTCTTGTAACTTCAGTCCAAAAGCAAGGTGGGAGTTTGGCATCAAAGAGCATACATTTAGTCATGCCAAGGATAGTTTGGTTCATCTGCTCCGCAACGCCATTCCTCTGGGGGATATAGGGCGTGGTGGTCTTGTGGTTGATGCCATGCTGGTTCAACCCGCCTTGTCATGACTCATAGTCGCCACCGTTGTCTATGCACAATGCCTTGATCGTTTTGCTAGTTTGTCAGTATAGCATGGCAACTAACTCTTTCAGCTTCTTCTTCACCTCCCCCTTTGCCTTGAGGAAGTAGATCCACACCTTCTCACTTTGGTCATTGATAAAGGTGAAAAAATACTTATTAGCATCATTTGAAGGAGTGCAAAATGGTTTGCACACGTGAAAATGAGTCAGGTCTAAGATAGTTTTTGCACATTATTCATTACATTTTCCTCCACCACCACCGCTCCAATCACCAACCTGGCCAGAAGAGGAGTTGGAGCCAACCCAAGGTCATGCGTCCACATGAAGAGCTTATCCTGATTCGGGTTGAAGGGTCATACCTCCAAGGGAAGAGCATATCCTTGGCCCCTGTTTGGTAAGTGATAGCACCTGTAAATATAGCTGATGAAGCTGATGAAGCTGATGTGTCATACAAAGAGAGAGGGCAAGAGGATGCTTGGAAGCGTTCGTTCTAAGTAGTCAGTGAATACCCATAACTCTTTGTCATTAGGCACGAGGCAAGACACAATAAAACAAGGCCAACACAATGCTACTTGTCGCCCAGTCCTAGCCTTTCAACTAGGAGGATATATCATCCTTAGAATCACAGTTCCATACCAAGCAATTCATAGGAATCACTTATTTGAACTGTGTCCTTGGCACCTCGTCACTTTTGCGCAAGGAGCTAGCTACTGGGGTTTTGACCAACAAATGGTTCTTTAGTGTCTGGCTTTGGTGGAAAACTCTACTAGGAGTCTCAAAGGCATGAATTGGATTGAACTATCCGCAAAAAAAGGTACTTATCGTCATAGAGCGAGCCTCTAGCCTAGGTGCATAGTGGCTCCTCAGGCCACTTCGGGGGAAATCTGGTTTACATCATCCCCCCTATCTACATGGCGCTCTAGACGGCCGCTAAGTGGCGCAAGCCACTAGGAAGGACCTTGAAATGTTATGAAATGTCTGCTGAAACCTAACGGTCACCCATTTGCTCACAAGGAAATTTTGCCATTTTTGGATTTGACATAGTGATCTCCAACTCCAGAGACTAATTATCAAAATTATAGTGTACAAGTAGTTGTCCTAGTTAGTGTTTTTTGGCTATAGTATCCAATTCAGACCAAGGGGAATGTCTCAAAAGGAGTAGTGTATGCCTGTTGTATGTGGAGTACACTTAGGTGACTTATTGTAGGTGAGTAGTGCATACCCAGTCTGCCTACGGCTTGTCGAAACTTCAACTTTGGACAAGGAGCCTATCCGATCAACAGTTTCAAGGTGCTCATCAACCCTCAAAGAGTCTGGTACTCAGTTGAGTGTTCTTTGAGAGTCATGTTCATACAGGAGGTTGGTTACATGTACTTCAAGGTTTGCAGACCCCCAACGTCCTTGGTGCTTGACAACTTGAGGAGAGCCCCTACACATACTCTTGGTCCATCAATGGTGAGGATGAGCATGGTGTTTTTTAAAAATTGCTAATTGTCAGTTTGAATCATTACAAATCTTGTTGCTTTGGTCCCTGAGTTCACAGCTAGAATCCGTGTCACAACATGATTACCACGTTAGTGTCTAGACCGAGAGGAGCTCACCCTCGCTCTCACAATTGCTGCTAACCAAGCCAATCCCACCCCTTCCATGAATCATGCCAACGATATGCAGCTCCTGTCCATTGCATTGTCAGTGATAGGAGGAGTAGAGGAGACAGGGCGACAGATGGACGGATAAGTGGGATTCCTGAAGAGGCCTGTCCACAGCCATACCATGCCCCACCATTCAGAATAGTCAACAGGGTCGGGAAAGAAAGCAGTGACCTCTCTTGCAACCCTCCATTTTTTTTTGTACGCAGCCTTTAGTACACACTATGTCACTTTTTAATAGTTGTGGCACAAGTTATTCTACTCTCCTCTTTTGTCCTATTGCTCTCATTCCGGCCATAGGATTGAGTTGAAACTTGGAGGATAGTAAGGCCCTCACATGATCTTTCTAAACATGCCGATGAATCACTATTTTGAGTAGAAAGAGAGAAGAAATTCATTTTTGTACATCCCCTCCCCCTTTCGTTTCAAATTCTAGACGCGTTTTGTGCACAAAAGAGAAACTGCCCTCCATGATAGTTTACCAGCCTAACTAAGGGTCACTTGTGGAGAAGCACATACTGAACAAGAACTCCTGCTCTCCCATGCTATTGAAGCCAAGAGAAAAAGGACAGAAAGTGAAGGTGTATGGGTGGTGGAGGTGGGACAAAAAACTTGGGATATGCGGTAGAAGTATCAGATTGCACAGCAATGATCTTACAGACACGGTAACATCGTGCACATTATCTGTCACTCTTGCCTCCTTACCACGAATGTGGAAGAAGAAGCTCAAGACAGCGAAGCAATGAGAATTGGAAAAGTGGAGAGGATGGGCCTGAAGTTGGCAGAAGCGGGTGGTCAGGAAACAAAAGTAGCATAAAAGAAAGAAAATGGTCATGGAGGTCGGGATGGTGTTAGGTTGTGTAGCAAGGCACCTTGTGGGCACGTGCCTCTTCTGTTACAAAGAAAGGTAGAGAACACTAACTGATCAAAAGGGTGATAGTGAAGAAATAGGGAGAGTGAGGTTATCTTGGATAGATGCAGACGGGAGGGTCCCCTGCCCCCTTGTGCGAACCAGGCCAGAGAGCGCAGTGCAAGATGTCAAAATAGTCCGTAAGGTCGGATGGAGGCAAAGCAGCAAAGGAAGGTGGTCACGGAGTCACAAAGTGAGGTACTGAGTGTCTTGAAACAAGGACCAAGGCATGAAGTACAAGAGATAATGCACGCAGAGGGAGAAGGGTAGCAGAAGGTAAGAGCGAGTAAAAGTTGTAAAATGTTTTGGGAGGGAGAAAATACTAAGCCAAGAGAGATCCTCTTTTTAATTCTAACACAACATGTAGGGAGAACAAAAGAAAATGACTAGGATAGTGGTAAGACCAAAGAAGCCTCTGCCCGTTTTAACGCCTCGTGAAAGTAGAATAGGAGAAGAGCGTACAAGGGAGGAGGAGGAATGCCCAACAGAAGCCACACGGCCTGACGCCTCATATGGAGAGGATCAGGAGACAACCAGTGGACCAAAGGATCACGGGAGCTAAAGAGGAGCAACAACAAGACCAGGGTCAGTGGAGAGAGCAACGTGGCTGTCAAAAGAAGTTTCTTTATGAAGATGCTGGTAGCATATTCGATAGTAGAGATGTATAGTTTCTAAACCTTGCCATTCGCAACTGCATCGCACACGTAGGGGAATTCACAATGACCATACTTTGTTATCTTACAAAACATGGGGTCTTCAATGAGCGCCATGGCACCCTCATGGTCGGAGTTAATGGGCGTAGGAAAAAGTCAATCAAAGCCTAGTTCCAAAAGAAGCATGAAGAATCAAACAGTTCCACAAGCGGCCTGACTCTCTGTGAAGTACTCGGCTTCATTCAATGAAAGAGCCACAACCGACTATTTCTTGGAGCACCAACGGACCGGACCGCCATTGAGCACAAAGACCTACCAAAAGGCAGAGCAACGTCTGCATTAGTCTGAAGAGATACCAGCATCAAAGCAGCTCACAAGAACATTGTTGCTCATGTGGTGGCAGATGCCAAGGGTCACCTTGGAGCGTATGTACAAAATGGTGTGCTTGGCTGCAGTGACATGAGCGGAAGTGGTTTCTTGACCCTCTTGGCTGAGGATACTCGTTCGTAGGAGAGACGAGGCCGTGTTGCCACATAGGCATACATCAGGGAGCCTACCATACTTTGAAAGACCTTGGCCTCTATACGAGAGAGGCGATCTCTTGGCCAAAACAGACTTGGTGAGGTTGTGCTGGGTACGGAGTGGTGTAGTCACGTGGTTGGAGTTGCCAAGGTTGAACTTGTCTATGACGCATCGAGTATATGTGTCACAAACTGGGGTGCAGTTCCAACGTGGCCTGACTGGTCTTCTATGTTCACGGCTACTTTTGTGCGGGTTCTGAGTATAAGTATGATTTTTCTGGTCGCCTCACGCCATGTTTCCGGGAGTAGAAGACAGTTGTGAGACTGTCAATTTTTGCGAAGGGAATAATACAATTTTGCACTCGTTTTTGAACATGTACATGATCTTACCGTTTGTAGGGCTAGTCATGAGCTCTCAAACACACCAAACTATGCCCGATTCAGATTACCGTACCTCCGGCTAAGTCAGCCAAAGCACAACACCCAAAACCAGCTGCTCATTCAACGGTGCATACCACATTGTCCGTCGAGGTGCCCTCACACATCAAGGACCCTTCAAAATGCCATTCCGGAGGCGCACATGTCCATACGGATAGTGGCAGTTTCCCTTGTTCCTTTGGGGTCTGTTTTGATAAGTTACTCATTGTGTTTGGCAATGGAGGTTGATGTGGTTTTAAAACCGTTCGCGGATCTGTAGTCAGATTTTTTACGAAGTTCCTGGGTAACAAACTATACCACAAAGTTTCAAACTCCGAGCCAGGATTTTGGCTAAGTCCCTCTGTACCAAAACTGCACTAGCGACATCTGAAGAATCAGCCACCCGATGCCTTGCAGTCTTCTGGAGCAAAATCCCCAGATGCAAGTTTGTTACTCATTCCGGTCGATCATTCACCGGCAGTGGAACCGCGGTAGACTCCCAGAGCCGTTGCAGACACCTCAACTTTGGAAGCCCATACCTCCCTTGCTACTTGTCCAATTCCGGTGAAACAACTTTCAGTAGACTCCGCAACTCGTCAAATTTTAGGGGCAATCCATCCAATTCAGGATATGAGCAGTCCTTGAGTTTCCAGATCCAACAACGAGGACTTTCCTCTCTCTGGCTGCTCGTCGACACCTCCCGGTGCCGGACTTGGGCATGCGGAGAAGCAAATCTTCAACGTTCTCCCCCTTCCACCTGCCAGGCCCGCTGCTCCTGCTTGCTCTCACTTATCTTCCGCTGCGCCCTCCAGCCCATCATAGCTGGTCATCCCAAGTCCGGCCACGCTGAATTCGTGCCGGTCCATGGGTTGCGCCCTTGTCAAGCAATTCGCAAGCATGTTGTACATACTACAGTGCTACAACACCACCTGCCCCTTTTCAACCATTTCCCGTGCGTAGTGATAGCGTATGTCAATGTGCTTCGTCCTCTTGTGTTGTATCAGGTTGTAAATCAGCGAGATGGAGCCAGTGTTGTCCTCTTGGACCACCGTAGGCTCCTGTTGCGGCACACTTTGCTCTTGCTCTTGCTTGCTCTTTGAGCAACCCGCGGAGCCACACGGCCTCCTTGACCGCCTTGGCCAGCACGATGTACTCTACTTCCACTGTCGAGGTCGCGATGCAATCCTGTTTCCTGCTACACCACGAGACATTTCCACCAGTGAGGAAGAACATGTAGCCGGATGTGGACTTTGCTATGTCCAAGTCGCTAGCATAGTTTGCATTCATGTAGCAGACCAGATGCAAGGAGTGCGCCCGTCCCCTCCCATTGAACCCCAAGCATGCATGTCGCGTCGCATGCAGGTAGTGGAGGATGCGCTTGACCGCGTGCCACTGTAAAGGGCCTCGATCAGCCACGTACATGCTCACTTGGCCCACTGCGTTGGCCAGGTCTGGTTGAGTCGCCACCATGGCATACATGAGGCTCCCCACCGCCAATTGGTAGGGCACCACTGCCATATCCTCACTCTGTTCTTTTGTTAACGGCGCCATTGCCGCACTCAGTTCACAGGTCGTGGAGACCGGACCGCCAACTATTTTGCACTCCTCTATGTCGTACCGCTTTAGCACCTCGGCCACGTATTTGGCCTGCCCCACCTCTAGTGTGCGTACCCTCCAGTTCCACGCGATGCTCACCCCGAGGTAGTACTCCAGCTCCCCCGTGTCCGTCATCTTAAATCTGCTGCTCAGCTGCTCCTTGAGTTGCTGCAAAGCCGCCAGATCAGATGAATACAAGATCAGATCGTCCACGTAGAGTGCATCAATGTGATGGAGCTGTTTTTCGCAGCGCACGTACATGCTCTGATCCAATTCGCAGTGATTCAAGCCAATTTGTGCCTTGAAGTTGTCCATTTATTAGTACCAGCATCTTGGCAATTGTTTTAACCAATACAAGGGCTTCGGCAGCTTACACACCTTGCTCTCCGGCTCGTCCATCCTTTCTTGCACCTCCATGTAGATCTTTTTATTTATGATGCCATTGAGGAAGGCTGTCTTTATGTCCATTTGGTTGAGCTCAATGTCCTTCGTGCCTTCCAATGCAAGGATCGTCTCGATGCTTGTGAGCCTGGCAACGGGAGTGAACGTCTCATCACAGTGCTTGCCCCTAGGCACTGCTTATCCCTTTGCCACCAGCCAAGCCTTGTACATGTCAACCACACCTTCCTTTGTGAACTTGGTCTTAAAGACCCACCTTGAACCGACGACCTTGGCATCCTTCGGCGTGTCAAGGAGCTCTTACGTATCATTTTCTGTGATGGCTGCCATATCCGATATGATGGCTATGTCCCCATGATCCCCTTCGGGCCATGCAAATGTCTCTTGCATGGTTACTGGCTGCATTAATGCAACCAGCATGTAGCGCGACATGCCAATCCGTCGACAGGTGCTTGCGTCGAAGCGCTTCTCCACTTTTTTGGCCTCCCACTAAGCTGCGGTAGTTTTGGTGGCACATCGTCGCACTGTTCCCATCCATCCAACTCAACATGCTGTGGTAAATCATCAAGCAGACGACTCCCCAAGGATCTCTCTCGCTCCGGTGAAACATTGTCCAAACGAATGGCGCGTTTGGTGGATTTTTTACTGAATTCCAATGTACTTTGTGCTAGGATTGCGAGCCTTAGCACCCTCAGTGCCTTATCCTCCGGATCCTTCCGGTGGATCTCCTCATCAGCTTGATTATCATTGGAATTCTTTGTGTTGGTTGCCACTGCTGGTGCACCTTTGTGCTCTGATGACGCATCCTCAACTTTGGCATCCGTTGGCTCCTTCTCAAAGTCAAGGAGCTGGAACCACTCCCCTGTCTTTGGAGATTCTACCATGCCTACATCGTTGCTGTTGATGTAGCTCTACTACTTGTCAAACGTGACGTCTTGGCTACAGATTACCCTCTCCTTACACATGTCGTAAAGCTTGCATGCCTTATGCGCGCTCTAATAGCCAAGGAAGAGATACGACTTTGTCTGTGGCTCTAGCTTGATATCATGCCCCTTCAAAGCCTTCACCATCGCATGCGCCTTGTACCCGAACCCTTTCAGGTGTGCCACACTTGGCTTCCACCTGCTCCAAACCTCAAGCGCACTCTTCCAACCACGTTTTCCCTTTAGCACTACTGTAGGAGTGAGGTTGACAGTGTAGCTCAGTATACAGATAGCTTCCATCCAGAAGCTTCGCGGCAATGCCGCATCCACCAACTGTTTACATAGAGTGCCCTTTGCCATGAGTGCCGTGGATCGTACGCCCTGGTTTGACCAATGGAGAGTTGTAAAAAACCTGATCGGCTTTAGATTTTGATTCCTTGGATTTTCCCCTGCAGGATCAAGCTTTGCATCGCTCAATTTGAGTGAGTATTGAGAAAGTTAGCCTAGCCCGAAAATAGGGTATTGGGCGGGTGGAATCTGGTACCCGCCATGGATGTCAGGATAATCCACCGCCGGTGATCTGAGTTCGTCTCCAATGGGCTCCAAATGCACCAAGGGCATGAATGAGGCAACCATATGGACCTCCCTGGCCAGGGCAAACTTCTCCTTGACTTCTGGGCGAGGAAAGGCACTTCGAGGTCATTGTCGAAGAGTCTCCCGTTGCAAAGCGTGCAAGGCAAGGTGGACGGCTCCACCAAGGGTTACTTCGATGGTAGTAGCAGGGGCTCTACTGCTCCAATTTGGGCGTGCATGGATGCGTTGGAAATGTTAGATCACATGCTATAAGGATCTGATGTAGTCTCACTATCCTAAGTAGCAAAAATGTGTTTCGATTCAGATCTACTGAACGCGACGTATTCTGCCCACTCACATCCGTGATCCTTGTGCTCCACGGTCTTCACCGTTGGTGTCCTTTGGCTGCTCAAAACATTGGTAGCATGCATCAGCAAGAGCTAAGCATCCTTGAGGGTTTCTCCACACCCACTAGTACCAACAAAAGGGTTATGGGCCTACGTGCCTAGAAGGACCCTAGCTCTACAACGTTCACGTTACCGCCGTGCACCATGGCACCGACCGAGCAAGAGGGCATTGGCGTCTCGAAGTTTGACGGACTTGGCTTCCACTTGTGGAGGTGGGAGTTTGAGGTCTTCCACGATGGCAAGGGCCTACTTGAGCTGCTCAATGGTAAAGAAACGACCCCTCCGGATGTTGGCCTGAGGGTGAGTGTGCACCCTAGAGGGTCCCTAGCAATGGCTGGTTCACACCACCAACTGTTTTTGGAGAGACTGAAACTGTGGAGGCAACTGGTTCCAAGGATGGCAGAAAACTAGTCACAGAGTGTGGAAACAGCTTTGGCCTCAATTTACTGGGAATCAACACTTGATCAAGGCTCATAATCAGTGGATTTTTTAGCCACTGTTCTAAGCTTTCCAGAACACCAAAACATTCCAGATTTGGAGCTTCCTAGCAGATTCTATGGCTTCTAGAGTGGTCCTTGGTAGGCTTTCCTTTTCCCAACTAGGAAGGCATCCCTTCCCTCCTGTAGAAGCTTCTGCCCCTTGCTAGATTCCTCAGCTTGCTTCTAGTAGGAGGGAAGGTGTCCAGAAGATCAAGACACCTCTAGACACCTTGTAAGACAAGTCACCCCTTCTAGAAGGTGTGCCACCTTCTTGGACCCTCACATAGCCTTCTAGAAACTTAAAGAGGAACTCTAGAGGTTGAGCTAGCTTCCTGGCATCCATTTTCCACCTCCCTTGAGGTAGGACAGAAATTCATCTTGTGGGACTTGAACCCGGGCCCCTGCTTCTATAGGTGGACACCATTAACCACTAAGCCACTATGGCTTGTCTTTTTGGTGTTCCTTTTTGGAGTCACTCCTGCCATGGTGATGAGCATCACTCCAACAATCTCCTCCTTGCGCATCACCCATGGCAATTGTCCATGCTCAACCTGCAATTCAAGAGGCTTCGAAAAGCCCAAGCTCCATACAAGTAGCATCGTGCCTGTCCTTGGGTTGCGCCTTTGTCATGGCATCAGCAAGCATGTGCTTTGTGCCGCATTACACAAGCACCACATCACCCTTTGCAACGAGGTCTCGTGCAAAGTGATGCCAGATCTCTATGTGCTTGGTCCTCCGGTGTAGCACATGGTTCTTCGTCAGACTGATGGCACTCATGTTGTCAACATTGAGTGCCGTTGGCTTCTTTTGCGGCACCCCAATCTCCTTGAGCAATCGCTGCAGCCATAGTGCCTCCTTAGCGGCTTCTGCGAGCGCAATATACTCTGCCTCAGTGCTGGATAGAACCACACGGTCTTTCTTCCAGCTTGCCCAAGACACCGCTGCACCACCAAGCACAAAAACATAGCCTGATGTTGACTTGCGGTCATCAACGTCACATGTCCAGTCAGCATCAGAGTAGCCAACCAACTCGGGGGAGTCAGTCCGCGCTGCCCCTCCAAACACAAGTCGCGAATGTGTTATTGCCTTGAAGAAGTAGAGGATTCTCTTCACCGCTTGCCAATGTAGCGGCCCCGGATTAGCAATATAGCGGCTCACTTGTCCTTCAGCAAAGGCAAGATCAGGCCGCGTCACCACCATGGCATATACTATGCTGCCAACCGCGGTCTGGTACGGTACTCCAGCCATGTCCTCCTTCTCATCCTCCGTGCTCGGGCCCATGCTCGAGCTTAGCTCACATGCTGTTGTCATAGGTGTGCCAATGGGGTTGCACTCCTCCATGTTGTAGCGGCGGAGTACCTCCTGCATTTATTTTTCTTGACCCATCTCCTACATGCGTGCTTTGCGGTCTCTCTTGATGGCGATGCCCAGGTAGTACTCAAGCTCGTCCATGTCTCATCTTGAACCGGCCGCCAAGCTGTTGCTTTAGGCTCTTGAGCTCCCCCTCATCCGAAGACACAAGGATGAGGTCATCGACGTAGAGAAAGACAATTTGGTGGAGTCCCGGCTGATTTCGCACGTACATGCTGTGATCCGCCTCGCAGCGCTTGAATCCAAGCTCACCCATAAAACTATCCATCTTAAGGTACCACATGAGCGAAGCTTGCTTCAGTCCATAGAGCGCCTTGCGAAGCCGGCACACCTTCCCTTGCGGCGCATCCACCCCCTCCGGCACCTCCATGTAGACTTCCTTGTCCAGGTCGCCATTGAGGAACGCAATTTTGACGTCCATTTGGTGGATTTCGTAGTCGCGTGCCGCTGCCACCGAGAGGATAGTACAGATGGAGGGGAACTTGGCAACTGGTGCAAAGGTCTCGTCGTAGTGCTCCCCTTTTCTCTGGGCATACCCTTTTGCCACTAGCCGCGCCTTGTACCGTTGCACCTTCCCCTCCTTTGTGAGCTTCTTCCGGAAGATCCACTTGGAGCCGATGATTTTCTTGCCCTCCGGCCGGTCAACCAGCTCCCAAAAGCCGTTCTCCTCATGGGAGGCAACCTCAGATTTTATTGCTCCCTTCCACTCAGCCCCATCCTTCTGCTGCAGTGCCTCCTTTACAGATTGAGGCTCTTCTTGTGTGAAGAAGGCTTGTACAAACCCAGTCCAAATGCCCTTGTCGGAATCGTACCTTTTAGTCTTTCATTGCACACGGCTGCTCATGCAGGGCTCTTGAGGCAGTTGTTGTTGCTGTCCCCTTTCGGCGCCATCCCCTCCAAGCGTGTGCTCCCCCTCTCTTGGAGATCTTGGAGACATTGGTCGACTCCCCACCTCCACGTCCATCTCCGGTGCTTCGGATTTTTCATCCGAACTTGCCGGAATAAAATTTTTCGCTCGCCCATCCCTCGGGTGATCCTCTTCGGCTGGTGCTGCTATGAGGAAGTCACCCTCATTCACGTCCTCCGGCGTCTCCCCCTCAAGGAGTGGCATCCACTCCCCACTCTTGGAGAGACCTACCTCCTTGTCTGTCCAACGGCTTTTTGTGTCGAGCGTGACGTCGCGACTCCGCACAATCTGTTGCCTCCTTGGGTGAAAGAGCCGGTACGCCTTGCTTCCACTCTCATATCCAAGGAAAATACACCGGCGGGTGCGCGGTTCCGGCTTTCTCCGTCCCTCTTGTGCCTGCACCATCGCATGTGCAACACAACCAAATGTGCGGACGTGACCCACCGTCGGCTTCCTCCTGCTCCACACCTCTTGTGGCGTCTTCCACGCCTTGCTCTCCTTGTCCTTCAACAGATTTGTCGGCATGAGATTCATGATGTACGCTTCTGTCCTTGCCGCATCTGCCCAATACCGCTGAGTAAGGCAGGCGTTGCTCAACATTGACCGCACCATGTTAAGGATTGTGCGATTTGCTCTCTCAGCGACGCCATTCTGCTACGGGGAGTGTGGAATTGTTTTCTGCCACTCAATGCCCTTGCTCTTCATCCACCCAAGGTACCCCACATATTCACCAACGTTGTCACTTTGGAATGCCTTCTCCTTCAACTCTGTTTGCCACTCCACATCTGCCACAAACTCCTGCATGCACGCAAGGACCTCTCTCTTCCGCTTCACTGGGTAGAGTTAGAGTTTCTGGCTGTGGCCATCGATGAAGGTGTGGAAGTAGCGAGCTCCACCGATGGGGCTCTCAAGCGGTCCACACACATCTGTGTGTACCACGGCCAATTTTGCCGATGCACACGTCCAATTGGCCACAAACGGCTGCCGCATTGATTTGCCAATGATGCATGGCTCACACACGGTCTCCTTGGTCTGATCAAGGCCACTGATTTGGAGACCCTGCACCACTTCCCTCTTAGACATCTCCTTCACTGTCGATGAAGAAATATGGCAGAGCCGGCGGTGCCATAGGTCCAGGTCTCCTTCATACTTCGTTGCAAGATTGGCGACATTGGACCCCGCCTGGCTGCCGAGGATCTTTGCGCATAGCAGGTACAAGTCATCCTCCCTCTTGGCATGCACAATCACCTCACCTTTGCCCTCTTTGTGGATGACGGCCTCCTTCTTTGTAAAGAGCACCTCAAGTCCCTTGTCGGTAAGGCGGCTGACGGAGAGCAGGTTTTCCCCAAAGTTGGACATATGTAGCACATGGTGGATGGTGCTCATGACAGGTTTGCCATCCACAATTGACTCAACGCGGACATTACCCTCACCGGCAGCCACCTCTCTTTTTCCATTGGCCACCGTCATGCGTCTCTCCGAGGCGCAGTAAGTGAAAAATGCCGCCATGTTGCATTGCGTGTGGTGGCCTGATCTGGATTCAATGACGGCAACTCCCGGATCCTTCAAGTTGGTGGAGTTGTACATCATAAGGGCATGCTCATCTTTCTTCTCGCCCCACTGCGACCGATCTGTTTTCTTATTGAGACAGTTGCACACGTAGTGGTCCTCCTTGCCGCAGTTGAAGCAATCCCCCTTCTCGTCACCCTTCTTAGTGCCCTTTTTGGCACCCTCCACTTGTCGCCTCGGCCTCCACTTTGAGGATGAACCGTGTGAACTGAACTTGATGCCGCTGCACTCTCTCGACCGCCACATTGCATCCACTCGTTGCTTACGTACCGAGCAATCTTTGGGTACTTCAACTCATCGGAAGGCCAGCCACCAAGGACTATGATCATGGGACTCAAACTGTCCGGCAAGCCCAGAAGGAGGATCATAGCTTGCAACTGAGAGTCGACCTCCCAACCAATAGCTACACACTCCGCTGCGAGCGACTCAATCTGCTGCATGATCTCCATGACGTTGTCGCCTTCATTTGCTTGTAGGGTGACGAGCCGTTTGAAGATGAAGAGCTGATTGGCAAGGTTGCTTGACTGGTAGATAGAGCATAGTTTTGACCATGCTTCTGTGGCTAGGGTGCATCCTTGGATGTGCCCAAGTTGTGGCGGGCATAACGCGGAGACAAGGAGCGCCAATACCTTTTTGTTGCGCTTCTTGTATGTCTCCTTTACCTCAGCCGTTGCAATCTCCGGTGGGAAAACCATTCTGCGTACCATCTATGTCGTGCTCCAGATGCCCAACTTTGGGGCAAACCTGGTGTCAGTGAGCAGCCTTACCGACAAGGGGCTTGAGGTACTCTTTAACAAGAAGGAGGCTATCATCCGGAAGGAGAGGGACGGCGAGGTGATTGCCCGTGGCAAAAGGGAGGAGGACCTGTACCTTCTCTGTACTAAGGTTCTTGCCAATGCGGTGAGGACCGACGCCGCCAACCTCATGACAAAGGATGAAGGGGACCTGGACGTGTGGCATCGCCGGTTGTGCCACATTGCTCCCTCAACGGTGAGGGACATGGCGAAGAATGATGTGGTGCGGGGTCTTGAGTTCAAGAGCCTTGATGAAGCCAAGGATGCTGTGTGCAATTTGTGCGTGGTCGACAAGGAGACACGGTACGCGTTTGCAAGAAAGAGGACGCGTGCATCGTCAAAGTTGGAGGTAGTGCACACCGATGTGCGTGGACCGTTCAAGCCCTCCATTGGTGGGACGTGTTACTTTTTCACCTTCATCGCCGACCACAGCCGCAAGCTCTACTTCTACATCATCAAGAGGAAGAGCGATGTCTTGTCGTGCATGCAAGAATTTGTGGCGGCTGTAGAGTGGCAAACAGAGTTGAAGGTTAAGGCGTTCCTGAGCATCAACGGCGGCGAGTAAGAGGGCTGCTCAGCATTGATGAAGAGCAAGGGGATCGCATGGCAGAAAACTATGCCACATTCTCCGTAGTAGAACGGCGTTACCGAGAGGGCGAACCACACCATCCTCACCATGGTCCGGTCCATGTTGAGTGATGCCGGCCTCGCGTAGCGGTACTGGGGCGAGGCGGCACGGACAACTGAGTACATCATGAACCTGACGCCTACGAAGCCGCTAAAAGACACGGAGTCCAATGTTTGGAAGACGCCACAAGAGGTGTAGAGTGGGAGGAAGCCAACCGTGGCTCATCTCCGTACATTTGGTTGTGTTGCACATGCTATTGTGCAGGCACGGGAGAGGCGTGGCAAGCTGGTTTCGCGGACTCGCCTGTGCATCTTCATCGGGTCCGAGAGCGGGAGCAAAGCGTACCGGCTCTTCGATCCGCGGAGGCAGCAGATCGTGAAGAGTCATGGCATCACTTTCGACAAGACCAGCCATTGGACGGACAAGGATGCGTGTCTCTCCAAACGTGGGGAGTGGCTGCCACTCCTTGAGGGGGAGACACCGGAGTACGCAAAAGTGGGTAATGTCCCATTGGCTCCAACCGGCGAGAACCATCCGAGGGATGGGGGAGCGGCTGATTTGCATTCAGCCGAGTCGGACAACGAGTCTGAAGCGCCGGCAGCAATGGAGCTGCACGAGGAGGCGGGGATTGAGCCTGCATATCCACGATCCCCAAGAGAGGGGGAGTAGGCCAGCGGTACAAGTGACACTACGAGGGGACAACAACAGGAGCACCAATCGGCAGCAGCAGCAGCAGCCTCAACATCAGCAGCCTCGAGAAGTAGACACGCAAGGAGGATGGCAAAGAGGTACGATGTCACGGAGGGCATCTGGACTGGGCTCGCTCGAGCGTTCTTTGCACAAAAGGAGCCCAAGACCGTCAAGGAGGCATTGCAAAGGAAGGATGGGACTTAGTGGGAGGGAGCTAGAAAATCGCAGCTCTCCTCGCATGAAGAGAACGGCACTTTGCAGCTGATTGACAGGCCGGATGGCACAAAAATCATTAGCTCCAATTGGATCTTCAAGGAGAAGCTCACCAAGGAGGGGAAGGTGGAGCGGTACAAGGCGCGGCTGGTCGCAAAGGGGTACGCCCAGCAAAGGGTGAACACTATGATGAAATCTTTGCGCCGGTGGTGAAGTTCGCCTCCATTCGCTCCATCCTCTCGGTGGCGCTGGCACACGACTACAAAGTCTACCAAATAGACGTGAAAACTACGGTCCTCAACGACGACCTGGACAAGGAGGTCTACATGGAGGTGCCGGAGGGGGTGGACGCGCCTCGGGAAGGTGTGCCGGCTTTGCAAGGCGCTTTACGGGCTGAAGCAAGCGCCACTCATGTGGTACCTGAAAATGGACGGCTTCATGGCCGAGCTTGGATTCAAGAACTACGAGGCGGATCACAGCGTGTCCGTGCAAAAGCAGTCGGGGTTGCACCAGACAATGGTACGTTACGTGGATGATCACATCCTTGTGTCGTCGGACATAGAGGAGTTGGTGAACCTGAAGCGGCAGCTGGGCAGTCAGTTCAAAATGACCGACATGGGCGAGCTCGAGCCACCTCAGCTTTGCCATCAAGAGGGACCCTAAGGCACGCATGCTCAAGATGGGACAGGAAAAGTACGTGCAAGGGGTGCTCCGCCGCTACAACATGGAGGAGTGCAACCCCATCGACACACCCATGACAACCACTTGTGAGCTTAGCTTGAGCATGGGCCCAAGCACGGACGAGGAGAAGGAGGAGATGGCAGGTGTGCCATACCAGTCCGCAGGGAGGAGCATCATGTACGCCATGGTGGCGACGCGGCCCGACCTGGCCTTCGCGGAGGGCCAAGTGAGCCGCTGCGTTGCTGACCACGGGCCGCTGCATTGGCAAGCAGTGAAGCGGATCCTCCACTATCTCAAGGTGACAAAACAGTCGCGACTCGTTTTTGGAGGGGGACCACGTGACGAATCCCTCCAGTTGGTCGGCTACTTCGATGTCGTCTGGGCTGGTAATGTGGATGACAGAAAATTAAAGTCGGGGTACGTGTTTGTGCTTGGTGGTGCAGCGGTTTCATGGGCAAGCAAGAAACAGGACTGCGTGGCGCTATCGAGAACCGAAGCGGAGTACATCGCGCTCACGGAAGCCGCAAAGGAGGCGGTGTGGCTGCGGCGGCTGCTAAAGGAGATCGGCGTACCACAAAGGAAGCCGACGGTACTCAATGTGGACAACATGAGTGCCACCAGCCTAACCCAGAACCCGGTGCTGCACAGGAGGACCAAGCACATTGAGATCCGGCATCACTATGCGCAAGAGTTGGCAGTGAAGGGAGGTGCGGCTATCGTGCATTGTGGCACTAAGCGCATGCTCGCCGACACCATGACCAAGGCACAGCCCAAGGACAGGCACGACGGGAGCTGCATGGAGCTCGGTCTGCACTGTGAGGTTTAAAAATGATGTAGTTTCCTAGGACAGGGCATCAAGGCTGTAGTGCAAGGGGGAGATTGTTGACATGGTGTGCCCCTTGCCATGAGTACCGTTGATCGTACGCCCTGGTTTGACCACTGGGGAGTGGTCGAAAACGTGATCCGACTTTAGATTAAGATTCCTTGGATACGTTCATGCGAGATAGAGCTTTGAATGGCTTGATTTGAGTGAGTATTCAGAAAGTTAACCTAGCCCCAAAATTGGGTATTGGGCAGGTATAATCTGGTATCCGCCATGGGTGGTGGGATATTCCACCGCCAGTGATCCGAGTTCATCTCCAATGGGCTCCAAATGCACCAAGGGCATGAATGAGGCAACCATAAGGACCTCATTGACCAGGGTGAAGGTCTCCTTGACTTCTGGGTGAGGAAAGGTACTTCGACGGGTCATCGTCGAAGCGCCTCCTGTTGCCTAGCGTGCAAGGCAAGGTGGACGTCTCCACCAAGGGTTACTTCGACGGACGTAGCATGGGCTCTACTGCTCCGATTTGGGCGTACTTGGATGCGTTGGAAAGCTTTGATCACACGCTATGAGGATCTGATGTCTTTTGATTAAGGTCTACTGAATGCAACGTGTTCTGCCCTCTCACATCTGTGATACTTGGGCTCGACAATCTTCACCGTTGGTGTCCTTTGGCTGCTCAAAACACTGGTACTGTGCATCAGCAAGAGCTAGGCATCCTTGAGGTTGTCTCCATACCCACTAGTGCCAACACCAACATGGTCACTACCATATTCAGCAGTGTCTGTTTTGCTTGTTCCGCCAAACCATTTGAATGAGGCAAATATGGTGTAGTTTGTTCCTATTTTATACCCTGTTTCTTCATCCACCCACTACAGCCCACGCACTCTCTGTCATGGTCGTTGTTAATCGCTCTGACCTTCCGGTCAGTGTGCCTCTCCACCGTGGCGGCATACTCCTTGAGATGGTCCAGTACCTCACTTTTCCAATTCATGAAGTACACATGGAGTATTCTGCTGTAGTCATCAATGAAGGTGACAAAGTAACGCAGGCTGCTCTTTTACCCCGTCTTGAATGGTCCGCACACGTCCCTATGCACGACCTCTACCAGGTCCAAGGCGCAATTCTCGTTCTCGTTGAGCGGATTGTGTCGCGCCTTGCCCAGCATGTAAGGCTAACACTTGTTGTGCTTTGCTATATCTGTCGCCTATTCTGCACTGTCGATGACAAGGCTGCACACTAGCTCACGCTTTGCTATCTCCTTCACGACCACGGGTAAGGAATTCCACAGTCATCGATGCCAGAGCTCCAGATCAGATCCCCCTCCTTTGGCTAGGTTGACGGTATGCTCCTGGAAGTCTGCTAAATGTGTCACCGTGGAGATCACCTTGGTCTCCACAATGTTGAGGCCTTCTTTGCCCTTAGCCTTCAGCACGGGCTCGCCGCTATCGTCCTTTTGCACGTCTGCCCCTCTTCTCCTGAAGAGCACCTCGTATCCCTTGTCCGTCAGGCAGTTCTCACTAAGGATGTCCGCCAAGCCGGATACATGTTGCAAATCCTTGATGACGCGCTACACCCCCTTCCCACCAACCACCACCTCCACATCCACATCTCCTTGGCCCGCCGCCGGCCCGACCTTGTCGTTTGCGACCATCATGGATTTGCTAGACTTGGTGTAGTTGATGAACCCGACCTTCTCAACATGGGTATGCTTCTCTGCTCCAGAGTCAAAGGCTTCACTGGTTGGCCTTCTTAAGATAGTGGTTTTGAGTTCCGTTGAGGAGCGCGTTCTTGCCTTTGGCATCCTTACCGCCGGCCTTTGTCTCCTCATGCCCATTGGCCCTCCTTGGCGTAGTTTTGGCAGGCACCCTTCTTGGTGCCCTTCTTGCCGTTGCCATGTCCGCCACCTTCCTTGGCCCCGCTTCTGTCACCACACGTTTTGGTGGCAAGGGCCGATGAGGATGACGTGAACTCCCAACAGCTTGGTAGCTGCACCTTGTTGCGGATGTACTCTGCAATCTCTATACAAGCTCATAGTACAAGCTCATAGGTGAACTTGTCCTCCGCCCATCCTTCCAAGACGACAATGAGAGGGCTCCAGCTGTCAAGGAGGGCCATGAGAAGGGCCATTGTCTTTAGCTACTTGTTGATCTTCCTTCCTACATCATTGCACTGCGAGAAAAGGGACTCGATCTGCTGCATGGTGGTGATGACATCATCTCCCTCCTTGATTATAGCTTTCAGGAGTCACGTCGTTGCGAAGATTTTGTTCACTAGTGACTTGGATTGATGGATGGCACAGAATTTTTGCCAAGCTTCAGCTGTGAACTTGTAACCCCACTACGACTCGGCTGTCCCGGACACTAGTAGCATGAGCGCATTTGTGTTCTTCGGGAAGGCCTCGTTTTTCACTTCCATTGCTGTCGCTTCATCGAGGGATTCCGTTCCCTTCATGACCTCTACCAGCCCCTTATGAACGAGATGCAACTTGAAGTGCCACCTCCATAGCCCGTAGCCAGGGCCGCCTGTAAACGTTTGGATAGGCTGCGTCTCCTCCTATGCCATTAGTGCAGTCTTCAACTCTGGGACCTCAGAGCTTGACGGCGATGTCGTCTATGACGAGGATTCCGTCCGCCACGAAAGCCGTGAGCGATTTGTAGACCAGTCAAGGCTCTGGGCCCATAACCCTTTCTCTGAAACTCGGATGCAATTCCAACGTGGCCTGACTGGTCTTCTATGTTCACAACTAGTTTTGTGCGGGTTCTACGCATGAGCTTTTTGGTCACCTCATGCTATGTTTGTGGGAGTGGAAGAAGGTGGTGAGACAGTCACGTTTTGCAAAGGGATTGACGTAATTTTGCATTAGATCCCTCTTGAGGTATGCTGTTTTCATGCCCATTTGAAAGCCTTTTTAGTCCTCTACCACTGCCATTGGGAAAATAGTAAGGATGGAGGAAAACCTGGCCACTAGTGAAAATGCGTCATCGATGTACTCTCACTTTGTCTGTGAAAATCCTTTTGCCACAAGGTGCGCCTTTTACCGCTCCACCTTTTGTGCCTTTGTGAACTTCTTCTGGAAGAACCACTTCAAGCCAGTAATGTTATTGCTCTTTAGCCCAACAACCAGCTCCCAGGTACCGTCCCCCTTGTGGGAGGAATGCTTATATTCTATTGCACCCTCCAATTTTTTTACATAATGTATCTTTCAAAGATGTGGGATCCTCTTACGTGAAAAATGTTATTCTTCTATGCCCCATGGCCACTGCTATGGCTTGACGAACACGTTGGACATGCACTGCTCCCTTGGAGTAAGTCCCCCAAACCTTGTTCGTGGTGCAAGTCCAAGCGAGACACCAGAAGTGTAACACAACGGAAAGCATCTTGGACTTAGGAACAACAAGTCCTACGATCGAGTCTTGATGTGTGGAGAAGGTTTTTTTACCTTTCTAGCACAGGGGAAGTTTCTTAGACGTTTCTCCATGCATTAGGAGAGTGCGCCACTTGGCGGTCAGTGGATGCACCATTTGGCGGACTGGTGAGGTGGTGTGGAGTGACCACCCAAAAAGTGCCACTACCCACACACCTTAGAAGCCAAGCCGAGGACTATATGTACCAGGCTCATTCCTCATTGTAATTACACAATCCGGCCTTAGATGCTCCTCACAGAGTTTTCCAACTAAAGAATAGTCTAAAGAAGACACTGGTTGGTCTAAGCCCCAGGAGTTAGTCTTTGACTAGCACCTCGCGCGAAAGTGACCAAGTGTTAATTGGACACAGTTGCTAGTAAGTGATTGCCTATGAACTGCTCAGTGTGGAACCGTGATCCTGAGGGTGATATTTTCTCCTAACTGAAATGCTAGGAGCGGACGGCAGGTGCTATTGTGTCGGCCCTGTTTTCTAGTCTGTTTGCCTCAGGCCGGTTGACAAAGTTTTCTGGGCCCACACTGACCAGTTGTAAGGCACCCTTTGCTCAACTCTGGTACGCACTCTCTAGGTGCGCACGCCGGCTCCACCAGCTCCTTCAGCTCTATTAGCTTCATCAACTTCAACGGCTTGGTCTGCACTCAGCACACAGGGACCAAGGAAAAGCTCTGTCGTTGGAGGCACGACCCTTGAGTCCCAACCAGGACAAGCTCTGCCCTTGGTGGCAAGACCCTCGGTGTGTTGGCGTAGATATCTTCTCTGTCTGCAGGTGAACATCGGCTGAAGGGGTAAGCAACGGATCTGCATCCTCAAACCGGTAGCAGACATCAGCTAACATCTGCCTACATCAGCCTCAACGCAGCAGAGACGTGGGAAGCAAATAACGGCAACAAAAATGGTTAGCCCATCAGGAGGAGGGGGGACTGCCGCAGGGCAGTCCTCAAACTCAATAGTGGCTACAACAGGGCAGACCACTGGAGCAAATGTGAGTGCTACGTCACTGCCGCAAGGTCTTGGAACCTTGGGAGGAATCCCCATTTTCGAGGGGATTGACTTCCCCCTTTGGAGATGGCAGTTCGAGCTGACGATGAAAGTGCGCGGCTTCATCAAACTACTGAAGGGAGAGGAGCAGGTTCCCGCGGAAGGCACATCCGAGAATGAGGCATGGATGGATTGAAATGATATTGTCATGTCATTCCTCATCAATGGGATTGCTAAGAAGTATGTTCCCGTCATTGCCGGGTACACGCTGGCTTCCGAAGCTTACGACAAGCTCAAGCGCGTGCACCAATCCACCTCCCTCGCGAACAGATTATTCATCCTACAACGGCTGATCAGCATGCGGGTGAATGAGGGCGA
>SZWC01006650.1:56875-77588 GCA_023375785.1 Penium margaritaceum
TACTGGTGGCTCGGTGTGGCTATTGTGCGCAATGCCTTGACAAAGTTGGCATGTGCCACTGACCATGACGACAAAGTTTACCAAGTACATTAAATGGCTATGAATCATAACATGAGTCAACCACGGTCAGAGTGTCCAATCATAGTGCAGATATACTGGGCGTGACCTTGCACGTAAAAACAAGGTAGAATATTGGTGGCTCAATGTGGCTATTGTGCGCAATTCCCTGACAACGTTGGCATGTGCCACTGACCATGGCCACACATTTATTCAAGTGACTTTTACTTCTATTGATCATGACATGAGTCAGCCACGGTCAGAGTGTCCAATCACAGTGCAGATGTACTAGGCATGATCTTGCAGGTACAAACAAGGTAGAATACTAATGGCTCGGTGTGGCTATTTTGCGCAATGCCTTGACAAATTTGGCATGTGCCACTGACCATGACCACAAAGTTTACCAAGTACCTTAAACGGCTATGAATCAGAACACGAGTCAGCCACGGTCAGAGTGTCCAATCACATTGTACATATATTGCGCATGACCTTGCAGGTATGAACAAGGTAGAATTCTGGTGGCTCGGTGCGGCTAGTGTGCGCAATGCCTTGACAAAGTTGGCATGTGCCACTGACCATGACCACAAATGGATCCAGGTGACTTTTAATTCTATTGATCATAGCACGAGTCAGCCACGGTCAGAGTGTCTCATCACAGTGCAGATGTACTAGGCATGACCTTGCATGTGCAAAGAAGGTAGAATACTGGTGGCTCGACGTGGCTATTGTGCGCAATGCCTTGACGAAGTTGGCATGTGCAACTGACCATGACCACAAAGTTAACCAAGAGACTTTAACTTCTACTATTCGTAACACGAGTCAGCCACGGTCAGAGTGCCCAATCATTGTGCACATCTAATATGCATGACCGTGCAGGTATAAAGAAGTTAAAAAACCGGTCGCTTGGCACGGCTATTGTGTGCAATGCCTTGACAAATTTGGCATGTGCCACTGACCATGACCACAAAGTTTACCAAGTACCTTAAACGGCTATGAATCAGAACACGAGTCAGCCACGGTCAGAGTGTCCAATCACATTGTAGATATATTGCGCATGACCTTGCAGGTATGAACAAGGTAGAATACTGGTGGCTCGGTGTGGCTATTGTGTGCAATGCCTTGACAAAGTTGGCATGTGCCACTGACCATGACCACAAATGTATCCAAGTGACTTTTAATTCTATTGATCATAACACGAGTCAGCCACGGTCAGAGTGTCTAATCACAGTGCAGATGTACTAGGCATGACCTTGCATGTGAAAAGAAGGTAGAATACTGGTGGCTTGACGTGGCTATTGTGCGCAATGCCTTGACGAAGTTGGCATGTGCCACTGACCATGACCACAAAGTTAACCAAGTGACTTTAACTTCTACGAATCGTAACACGAGTCAGCCACGGTCAGAGTACTCAATCATCGTGCACATATGATATGCACGACCGTGCAGGTATAAACAAGTTGCAAAACCGGTCGCTTGGCACGGCCATTGTGCGCAATGCCTTGACAAATTTGGCATGTGCCACTGACCATGACCACAAAGTTTACCAAGTACCTTAAACGGCTATGAATCAAAACACGAGTCACCCACGGTTAGAGTGTCCAATCACAGTATAGATATATTGCGCATGACCTTGCAGGTATGAACAAGGTAGAAAACTGGTGGCTCGGTGTGGCTATTGTGTGCAATTCCTTGACAGAGTTGGCATGTGCCACTGAACATGACCACACATGTATCCAAGTGACCTTTACTTCTATTGATCATAACACAAGTTAGCCACCAGTATTCTACCTTTTTTGCACCTGCAAGATCATGCATAGTACATCTGCACTGTGATTGGACACTCTGACATTGCCACTGACCATGACGACAAAGTTTACCAAGTGACTTAAACGTACACGAATCGTAACAGGAGTCATCCACAGTCAGAGTGCCCAATCACAGTTTAGATGTACCAAGCATGACCTTGCAGGTATAAACAAGGCAAAAAACCCATGGCTTGGCACCGCGATTATGCGCAATGCCTTGACAAAGTTGGCATGTGCTACTGACCATGACGACAAATTTTACCAAGTACCTTAAACGGCTATGTATTATAACACAATTCAGCCACGGTCAGAGTGTCCAATCGCAGTGAAGATACACTGGGCATGACCTTACAGGTATGAACAAGGTAGAATTCTGATGGCTTGGAATGACCATTGTGTGCAATGCCTTGACAAATTTGGCATGTGCCACTGACCATGACCACAATTGTATCCAAGTGACTTTTACTTCTATTGATATTAACACGAGTCAGCCACGGTCAGAGTGTCCAATCACAGTGCAGATTTACTAGGCATGACCTTGCAGGTGCAAACAAGGTAGAATAATGGTAGCTCGGTATGGCTATTGTGCGCAATGCCTTGACGAAGTTGGCATGTGCCACTGACCATGACCACAAATGTATCCAAGTGACTTTTACTTCTATTGATCATAACACGAGTCAGCCACGGTCAGAGTGTCGAATCACAGTGCAGATGTACTAGGCATGACCTTGCAGGTGCAAACAAGGTAGAATACTGGTGGCTCGGTGTGGCTATTGTGCGCAATGCCCTGACAAAGTTAGCATGTGCCACTGACCATGACCACAAATGTATCCAAGTGACTTTTACTTCTATTGATCATAACACGAGTCAGCCACGGTCAGAGTGTCGAATCACAGTGCAGATGTACTAGGCATGACCTTGCAGGTGCAAACAAGGTAGAATACTGGTGGCTCGGTGTGGCTATTGTGCGCAATGCCCTGACAAAGTTAGCATGTGCCACTGACCATGACCACAAATGTATCCAAGTGACTTTTACTTCTATTGATCATAACACGAGTCAGCCACGGTCAGAGTGTCGAATCACAGTGCAGATGTACTAGGCATGACCTTGCAGGTGCAAACAAGGTAGAATACTGGTGGCTCGGTGTGGCTATTGTGCGCAATGCCCTGACAAAGTTAGCATGTGCCACTGACCATGACCACAAAGTTTACCAAGTACCTTAAACGGCTATGAACCATAACACGAGTCAGCCACGGTCAGAGTGCCCAATCACAGTGCAGATATACTGGGCATGACATAACAGGTATAGACAAGGTAAAATCCTGGTGGCTCGGTGTGGCATTTGTGCGCAATGCCTTGACAAAGCTGGCATGTGCCACTGACCATGACCACAAATGTATCCAAGTGACTTTTACTTCTATTAATCATAACACGAGTCAACCACGATCAGAGTGTCCAATCATAGTGCAGATGTACTAGGCTTCATCTTGCAGGTGCAAACAAGGTACAATACTGGTGGCTCGGTGTCACTGTTGTGCGCAATGCCTTGACAAAGTTGGCATGTGCCACTGACCATGACCACAAAGTTTTCCAAGTGACTTTAACTTCTACGAACCATAAGACGAGTCAGCCACGGTCAGAGTGCCCAATCAAAGCGCACATCTAATATGCATGACCTTGCAGGTAAAAACAAGGTAAAAACCCGGTGGCTTGGCACGGCTATTGTGCGCAATGCCTTGACAAAGTTGGCATGTGCCACTGACCATGACCACAAAGTTTACCAAGTACATTAAACGGCTATGAATCATAACACAAGTCAGCCACGGTTAGAGTGTCCAATCACAGTGCAGATATACTGGGCATGAACTTGCAGGTATAAACAAGGTAGATTACTGGTGGCTCGGTGTGGCTATTGTGCGCAATTCCTTGGCAAAGTTGGCATATGCCACTGACCATGACCACAAATGTATCCAAGTGACTTTTACTTCTATTGATCATAACACGAGTCAGCCACGGTCAGAGTGTCCAATCACAGTGCAGATGTACTAGGCATGATCTTACAGGTTCAAACATGGTAGAATACTGGTGGCTCGGTGTGGCTATTTTGCGCTATGCCTTGACAAATTTGGCATGTGCCACTGACCATGACCACAAATGTATCCAAGTTACTCTTACTTCTCTGGATCATAACACCAGTCAGCCACGGTCAGAGTGTCCAATCACAGTGCACATGTACTAGGCATGATCGTGCAGGTGCAAACACGGTAGAATACTGGTGGCTTGGTTTGGCTATTGTGCGCAATGCCTTGACAAAGTTGGCATGTGCCACTGACTATGACCACAAATGTATCCCAGTGACTTTTACTTCTATTGATCATAACACGAGTCAGCCACGGTCAGAGTGTCCAATCACAGTGCAGATGTACTGGGCATGATCTTGCAGGTTAAAAAAAGGTAGAATACTGGTGGCTTGGTGTGGCTATTGTGCGCAATGTCTTGACAAAGTTGGCTTGTGCCACTGACCATGACCTTAAAGTTAAGCAAGTGACTTTAACGTCTACGAATCGTAACACGGGTCAGCCCCAGTCAGAGTGCCAAATCATAGTTTAGATGTACTAGGCATGACCTTGCAGGTATATAAAAAGGTTTCAAAACCAGTGGCCTGGCACGGTTACTGTGCGCATTACCTTGACAAAGTTGGCATGTCCCACTGACCATGACCATAAAGTTTTCCAAGTACCTTAAACGGCTATGAATCATAACACGAGTCAGCCACGGTCGGAGTGTCCAATCACAGTGCACGTATACTGGGCATGACATTGCAGGTGCAAACAAGGTAGAATACTTGTGGCTCGGTGTGGCTATTGTACGCAATGCCTGGACAAAGTTGGCATGTGCCACTGCCCATGACCACAAATGTATCCAAGTGACTTCACTTCTATTGATCAAAGCACGAGTCAGCCACTTTCAGAGTGTCCAATCAACATGCAGATGTACTAGGCATGATCTTGCAGGTGCAAACAAGGTAGAATACTGGTGGCTCAGTGTGCACAACGCCTTGATAAAGTTGGCATGTGCCACTCACCATGGCCACAAAGCTTACCAAGTGACTTTAACTTCAACGAAACGTAACAGGAGTCAGCCACGGTCAGAGTGTCCAACCACAGCGTACATCTAATATGCATGACCTTGCAGGTATAAGCTAGGTAACAAACCGGTGGCTTGGCACAGCTATTGTGCACAATACCTTGAAAAAGTTGGCATGTGCCACTGACCATGACCACAATGTTTACCAAGTACATTAAACGGCTATGAATCATAACACAATTCAGCCACGGTCAGAGTGTCAAATCACAGTACAGATATACTGGGCATGACCTTGTAGGTATAAACAAGGTAGAATACTGGTGTCTCGGTTGGCTATTTTGCGCAATGCCTTGACAAAGTTGGCACGTGCCACTGACCATGACCACGAATACATCCAAGTGACTTTTACTTATATTAACCATGACACGAGTCCGCCACGGTCAGAGTGTCCAATCACGGTGCAGATGTACTAGGCATGATCTTGCAGGTACAAACAAGGTAGAATGCTGGTCGCTCGGTGTGGCTATTGTGCGCAATGCCCTGACAAAGTTAGCATGTGCCACTGACCATGACCACAAAGTTTATCAAGTACATTAAACCGCTATGAATCATAACATGAGTCAGCCACGGCCAGAGTGTCCAATCACAGCGTAGATATACTGAACATGACCTTGCAGGTATAAACAAGGTAGAATACTGGTGGCTTGGTATGGCTATTGTGCGCAATGCCTTGACAAATTTGGCATGTGCCACTGACCATGACCACAATGTTTACCAAGTGACTCTAACTTTTACGAATCATAACATGATTCAGCGGCGGTCAGAGTACCCAATCAAAGTTCTGATGTACTCGGAATGACATTGCAGGTATAAACAAGGTGAAAAAACCGGTGGCTTGGGACGGCTATTGTGTGCAATGCCTTGACAAAGGTGGCATGTGCCACTGACCATGACCACAAAGTTTACCAAGTACCGTAAACGGCTATGAATCATTACACGAGTCAGCCACGGTCTGAGTGTCCAATCACTATGCAGATATACTGGGAATGACCTTACAGGTATAAACAAAGTATAATACTGGTGGCGCGGTGTGGCTATTGTGCGCAATGCCTTGACAAAGTTGGCATGTGCCACTGACCATGACCAAAAATGTATCCTAGTGACTTTTACTTCTATTGATCATAACACGACTCGCCCATGGTCAGAGTGTCCAATCACAGTGCAGATGTACTAGGCATGATTTTGCAGGTACAAACAAGGTAGAATACTGGTGGCTCGGTGTGGCTATTGTGCACAATGCCTTGACAAAGCTGGCATGTGCCACTGACCATGACCACAAAGTTTACCAAGTGAATTTAACTTCTACGAATCATAACACGAGCCACGGTAAGAGTGCCCAATCACACCGCACATCTAATATGCATGAACGTGCAGGTATAAACCATGTAAAAAACCGGTGGCGTGGCACGGCTATTGTGCGCAATGCCTTGACAAAGTTGGCATGTGCCACTGACCATGACCAAAAAGTTTACCAAGTACCTTAAACGGCTATGAATCATTACACGCGTCAGCCACGGTCAGAGTGTCCAATCACAGTGCAGATATACTGGGCATGACCTTGCAGGTGTAAACAAGGTAGAATATTGGTGGCTCGGTGTGGCTATTGTGTGCAACGCCTTGACAAAGTTGGCATGTGCCACTGACCATGACCACACATGTATCCAAGTGAATTTTACTTCTATTGATCAAAACACGAGTTAGCCATGGACAGAGTGTCCAATCACAGTGCACATGTACTAGGCATGATTTTTCAGGTGCAAACAAGGTAGAATACTGGTGGCTTGGTGTGGCTATTGTGCGCAATGCCTTGACATAGTTTGCATGTGCCACTGACCATGACCACAAAGTTTACCAAGTGACTTTACCTTCTACGAATCGTGACACGAGTCAGCAACGGTCAGAGTGCCCAATCACAGTGCACATCTAATATACATGACCTTGCAGGTGTAAACAAGGTAAAAACGGGTGGCTTGGCACGGCTATTTTGTGCCATGCCTTGACAAAGTTGGCATGTGCCACTGACCATGACCACAAAGTTTACCAAGTACTTTAAACGGCTATGCATCATTGCACGAGTCAGCCACGGTCAGAGTGTCCAATCACAGTGCAGATATACTGGGCATGACCTTGCAGGTATAAACAAGGTAGAATACTGGTGGCATGGTGTGGCTATTGTGTGCAATGCCTTGACAAAGTTGGCATGTGCCACTGACCATGACCACAAATGTATCCAAGTGACATTTACTTCTATTGATCATAACACGAGTTAGCCACGGTCAGAGTGTACAATCACAGTGCAGATGTACTAGGCATGATTTTGCGGGTGCAAACAAGGTATAATACTGGTGGCTTGGTGTGGCTATTGTGCGCAATGCCTTGACAAAGTTGGCATGTGCCACTGACCATGACCACAAAGTTTACCAAGTGACTTTAGCTTTCTACGAATCGTAACACGAGTCAGCCACAGTCAGATTGCCCAGTCACAGTGCACATCTAATATGCATGACCTTGCTGGTATAAACAAGGTAAAAAACTGGTGGCTTGGCATGGCTATTGTGTGCATTGCCTTGACAAAGTTGGCATGTGTCACTGACCATGACCACAAAGTTTACCGAGTACCTTAAACGGCTATGAATCATAACACGATTCAGCCACGGTCAGAGTGTCCAATCACAGTGCAGATATACTGGGCATGACCTTACAGGTATAAACAAAGTAGAATACTGGTGGCTCGGTGTGGTTATTGTGCGCAATGCCTTAACAAAGTTGGCATGTGTCACTGACCATGACCACAAGTGTATCCAAATGAATTTTACTTCTATTGATCATAACACAAGTCAGCCACGGTCAGAGTGTCCTATCACAGTGCAGATGTACTAGGCATGATTTTGCAAGTGCAAACAAGGTAGAATACTGGTGGCTCCGTGTGGCTATTGTGCGCAATGCCTTGACGAAGTTGGCATGTGCCACTGACCATGACCAAAAAGTTTACCAAGTGACTTTAACTTCTATGAATCGTAACATGAGTCAGCCACGATCAGAGTGCCCAATCACAGTGCACATCTAATATGCATAACCTTGCAGGTATAAACAAGTTACAAAACCGGTGGCTTGTCATGGCTATTGTGCGCAAAGCCTTGACAAAGTTGGCATGTGCCACTGACCACGACCACAAAGTTTAAAAATTACCTTAAACGGCAATGAATCATAACACGAGTCAGCCACGGTCAGAGTGTCCAATCACAGTTCAGATATGCTGGGCATGACCTTACAGGTATAAACAAGGTAGAATACTGGTGGCTCGGTGTGGCTATTGTGTGCAATGCCTTGACCAAGTTGGCATGTGCCACTGACCATGACCATACAAATATCTAAGTGACTCTTACTTCTATTGATCATAACACGAGTCAGTAACGGTCAGAGTGTCCAATCAAAGTGCAGGTGTACTAAGCATGATCTTGCAGGTGCAAACAAGGTAGAATACTGGTGGCTCGGTGTGGCTATTGTGCACAATTCCTTGACAAAGTTGTCATGTGCCACTGACCATGACCACAAAGTTTACCAAGTGACTTTAACTTCTACGAATCGTAACACGAGTCAGCCACGGTCAGAGTGCCCAATCACAGGGCACATCTAATATGCATGACCTTGCAGGTATAAACAAGTTAAGAAACTGGTGGCTTGGCACGGCTATTGTGCGCATTGCCTTTACAAAGTTGGCATGTGCCACTGACCATGACCACAAAGTTTACGAAGTACCTTAAACGGCTATGAATCATAACACGAGTCAGCCACAGTCAGAGTGCCCAATCATACTGCAGATATACTGCGCATGACCTCACAAGTATGAACAAGGTAGAATACTGGTGGCTCTGTGTGGGTATTGTGCGTACTGCCTTGACAAAGTTGGCATGTGCCACTGACCATGACCACAAAAGTATCCAAGTGACTTTTACTTCTATTGATCATAACACGAGTCAGCCACGGTCAGAGTATTCAATCACAGTGCACATAAAATATGCATGACCTTGCAGGTATGAACAGGGTTAAAAGCTGGTGTCTTGGCACGGCTATTGTGCGCAATACCTTGACAAAGTTGGCATGTGCCACTGACCATGACCACAATGTTTACCAAGTGACTTTAACTTGTACGAATCGTAACACAAGTCAGCCACAGTCAGAGTGCCCAATCACAGTTCAGATGTAGTAGGCATGACCTTGCAGTTATAAACAAGGTAAAAAACTGTTGGCTTGGCACGGCTATTGTACGCAATGCTTTGACAAAGTTGGCATGTGCCACTGACCATGACCACAAAGTTTACCAAGAACCTTAAATGGCTATGATTCATAACACAAGTCTACCACGGTCAGAGTGTCCAATCACAGTGCATATATACTGGGCATGACCTTATAGGTATTAGAAAGGTAGAAAACGGGTGGCTCGGTGTGGTTATTGCGTGCAATGCCCTGACAAAGTTGACATGTGCCACTGACCATGACCACTAATGTACCCAAGTGACTTTTACTTCTATTGATCACAACACGAGTCAGCCACGGTCAAAGTGACCAATCACAGTGAACATGTACTAGGCCTGATATTTCAGGTGCAAACAAGGTAGAATACTGATGGCTCGGTGTGGCTATTGTGCGCAATGCCTTGACAAAGTTGGCATGTGCCACTGACCATGACGATAAAGTTTACCAAGTGACTTTACCTTGTACGAATCGTAACACGAGTCAGCCACAATCAGAGTGTCCAATCACAGTTCAGATATACTAGGCATGAGCTTGTAGGTATAAACAAGGTAAAAAACTGGTGGCTTTGTAGGCTATTGTGCGCAATGCCTTGACAAAGTTGGCATGTGCCACTGACCATGTCCACAAAGTTTACCAAGTACCTTAAACGGCTATTAATTACAACACGAGTCAGCCACGGTCAGAGAGCTCCATGACAGTGCAGATATACTAGGCATGACCTTGAAGGTACAAACAAGGTAGAGTACTGGTGGCTTGGTGCGGCTATTGTGCGCAATGCCTTGACAAAGTTGGCATGTGCCACTGACCATGATCATAAATGTATTCAAGTGACTTTTACTTCTATTGATCATAACACGAGTCAGCCGCAGTCAGAGTGTCCAATCAAAGTACAGATGTACTAGGCATGATCTTGCAGGTGCAAACAAGGTAGAATACTGGTGGCTCGATGTGGCTATTGTGCGCAATGCCTTGATAAAGTTGGCATGTGCCACTCACCATGGCCACAAAGTTTACCAAGTGACTTTAAATTCTACGAATCGTAACACGAGTCAGCCACGGTCAGAGTGCCCAATAACAGCGCACATCTAATATGCATGACCTTGCAGTAATAAACAAGGTAAAAAGTTGGTGACTTGGCATGGCAGTTGTGCGCAATGCCTTGACGAAGTTGGCATTTGCCACTGACCATGACCACAAAGCTTACCAAGTACATTAAACGGCTATTAATCATAACACGAGTCAACCACGGTCAAAGTGTCCAATCACAGTGCAGATATACTGGGCATGACCTTAAATGTATAAACAAGGTAGAATACTGGTGGCTCGGTGTGGNGCACGGCTATTGTGTGCAATGCCTTGACAAAGTTGGCTTGTGCCACTGACCATGACCACAACGTTTACCAAGTACCTTTAACGGATATGAATCATAACACGAGTCAGCCACGGTCAGAGTGTCTAATCACATTGCATATGTACTATGCATGATCTTGCTGGTGCAAACAAGGTAAAATACTGGTGGCTCGGTGTGGCTATTGTGCGCAATGCCTTGAAAAAGTGGGCATGTGCCACTGACCATGACCACAAAGCTTACCAAGTACATTAAACGGCTATTAATCATAACACGAGTCAACCACGGTCAAAGTGTCCAATCACAGTGCAGATATACTGGGCATGACCTTAAATGTATAAACAAGGTAGAATACTGGTGGCTCGGTGTGGTTATTTTGCACAATGCCCTGACAAAGTTTGCATGTGCCACTGACCATGACCACAAATGCATCCAATTGACTTTTCCATCTATTGATCATAACACGAGTAAGCCACTGTCAGAGTGTCCAATCAAAGTGCAGATGTACTAGGCAAGATCTTGCAGGTTCAAACAAGTTATGATACTGGTGGCTCGGTGTGGCTTTTGTGCGCAATTCCTTGAAAAAGTTGGCATGTGCCAATGATCATTACCACAAAGTTTACCAACTACCTTAAACGGCTATGAATCATAACGCGAGCCAGCCACGGTCAGAGTGTCCAACCACAGTGCAGATATACTGGGCATGCCCTTGCAGGTATAAACAAGGTAGAATACTGGTGGATCTGTGTGGCTATTGTACGCAATGCCTTTACAAATTTGGCATGTGCCACTGACCATGACTACAAATGTATTGAAGTGACGTTTACTTCTATTTATCATAACACCAGTCAGCCACGGTCGGAGTGTCCAATCACATTGCAGATGTACAAGGCATGATCTTGCGGGTACAAACAAGGTAGAATAGTGGTGGCTCGGTGTGGCTATTGTGCGCAATGCCTTGATGAAGTTGGCATGTGCCACTGACCATGACCACAAAGTATTCCAAGTGACTTTAATTTCTATGAATCGTTACACGAGTCAGCCACGGTCAGAGTGCCCAATCACAGTGCACATCTAATATGCATGACCTTTCAGGTATAAACAAGGTAAAAAACCAGTGGCTTGGCACGGCTATTGTGCGCAATGCCTTGACAAAGTCGGCATGTGCCACTGACCATGACCACAAAGTTTACCAAGTGACTTTAACTTCTACGAATCGTAACACGACTCAGCCATAGTTCGAGTGCCCAATCACAGTGTGCATGTAGCATGCATGACCTTTTAGGTGTAAACAGGGTGAAAAACCAGTTTATTTGCACGGCTATTGTGTGCAATGCCTTGACAAAGTTGGCTTGTGCCACTGACCATGACCACAACGTTTACCAAGTACCTTTAACGGATATGAATCATAACACGAGTCAGCCACGGTCAGAGTGTCTAATCACATTGCATATGTACTATGCATGATCTTGCTGGTGCAAACAAGGTAAAATACTGGTGGCTCGGTGTGGCTATTGTGCGCAATGCCTTGAAAAAGTGGGCATGTGCCACTGACCATGACCACAAATGTATCAGAATGACTTTTACTTCTATTGATCATAACACGAGTCAGCCACGGTCCGAGTGTCTAGTCACAGTACAGATGTACTAGGTATGATCGTGTAGGTATAAACAAGGTAGAATACTGGAGGCTCGGTGTGGCTATTGTGCGCAATGCCTTGACAAAGTTGGCATGTGCCACTGACCATGACCATAAAGTTTACCAAGTGATTTTAACTTCTACAAATCGTAACACGAGTCAACCACGGTCAGAGTGCCCAATCACAGTGCAGATATGATATGCATGACCTTGCAGGTATAAACAAGGAATAAAACTTGTGGCTTGGCACGCCTATTGTGCGCAATGCCTTGACAAAGTTGGCATGTGCCACTGACCATGACCACAAGTTGTACCAAGTGACTTTAACTTCTACAAATCTTAACACAAGTCAGCTACAGTCAAAGTGCCCAATCACAGTTTAAGTGTACTAAGCATGACCTTGCATGTATAAACAAGGTAAAACCCCGGTGGCGTGGCACGGCTATTGTGCGCAATGCCTTGACAAAGTTGGCATGTGCCACTGACCATGACCACAAAGTTTACCAAGTACATTAAACGGCTATGTATCATAACACGAGTCAGCCACGGTCAGTGTCCAATCACAGTGCAGATATAACACGATTCAGCGGCGGTCAGAGTACCCAATCACAGTTCTGATGTACTAGACATGACATTGCAGGTATAAACAAGGTAAATAAACTGGTGGCTTGGCACGGCTAGTGTGTGCAATGCCTTGACAAAGGTGGCATGTGCCACTGACCATGACCACAATGTTTACCAAGTACCTTAAACGGCTATGAATCATTACACGCGTCAGCCACGGTCAGAGTGTCCAATCACTATGCAGATACACTGGGAATGATCTTACAGGCATAAACAAAGTAGAATACTGGTGGCTCGGTGTGGCTATTGTGCGCAATGCCTTGACAAAGTTGGCATGTACCACTTACCATGACCAAATATATATCCTAGTGACTTTTACTTCTATTGATCATAACACGAGTCACCCACGGTCAGAGTGTCCAATCACAGTGCAGATGTACTAGGGATGATTTTGCAGGTACAGACAAGGTAGAATACTGGTGGCTCGGTGTGGCTATTGTGTGCAATACATTGACAAAGTTGGCATGTGCCACTGACCATGACCACAAAGTTTACCAAGTGAGTTTAACTTATACGAATCATGACAGGAGTCAGCCACGGTATTACTGCTCAGTCACAGCGCACATCTAATATGCATGAACTTGCAGGTATAAACCAGGTAAAAACCCGGTTGCGTGGCATGGCTATTGTGTGCAATGCCTTGACAAAGTTGGCATGTGCCACTGACCATGACCACAAAGTTTACCAAGTACCTTAAACGGCTATGAATCATTAAACAAGTCAGCCCCGGTCAGAGTGTCAAATCACAGTGCAGATATACTGGGCATGACCTTGCAGGTATAAACAAGGAATAATACTGGTGGCTTGGTGTGGCTATTGTGTGCAATGCCTTGACAAAGTTGGCATGTGCCACTGACCATGACCACAAATGTAACCAAGTGACTTTTACTTCTATTGATCATAACACGAGTTAGCCACGGTCAGTGTGTCCAATCACAGTGCAGATGTACTAGGCATGACTTTGCAGGTATAAACAAGGTATAATACTGGTGGCTTGGTGTGGCTATTGTGCGCAATGCCTTGACAAAGTTGGCATGTGCCACTGACCATGACCACAAAGTTAACCAAGTGACTTTAACCTCTACGAATCATAACACGAGTCAGCCACGGTCTGAGTATCCAATCACTGTGCACATCAAATATGCATGACCTTGCAGGTATAAACAGGGTAAAAAACCGGTGTCTTGGCACGGCTATTGTGCGCAATGCCTTGACAAGGTTGGCAAGTGCCACTGACCATGAAGACAAAGTTTACGAAGTGACTTTAACTTCTATGAATCGTAACAGGAGTCATCCACAGTCAGAGTGCCCAATCACAGTTCAGATGTGCCAGGCATGACCTTGCAGGTATAAACAAGGTAAAAAACCCATGGCTTGGCACAGCCTTTGTGCGCAATACCTTGACAAAGTTGGCATGTGCCACTAACCATGACCACCAAGTTTACCAAGTACCTTAAACGGCTATGAATCATAACACGAGTCAGCCACGGTCAGAGTGTCCAATCACAGTACAAATACTGCGCATGCCCTTGCAGGTATGAACAAGGTAGACTACTGGTAGCTCGGTGTGGCTATTGTGCGCAATGCCTTGACAAAGTTGGCATGTGCCACTGACCATGACCACAGATGTATGCAAGTGACTTTTACTTCTATTGATCATAACACGAGTCAGCCACTGTCAAAGTGTCCAATCACAGTGCAGATGTACTGGGCATGAAATTGCAGGTGCAAAAAAGGTAGAATACTGGTGGCTCGATGTGGCTACAGTGCGCAATGCCTTGACAAAGTTGGCATGTGCCACTGACCATGACCACAAAGCTTACCAAATGACTTTAACCTCTAGGAATCATAACACAAGTCAGCCACGATCAGAGTACGCAATCACAGTGCATATCTAATATGCATGACCTTGCAGGTATAAACAGGGTAAAAAACCGGTGTCTTGGCACGGCTATTGTGCATAATGCCTTGACAAGGTTGGCATGTGCCACTGACCATGACGACAAAGTTTACCAAGTGACTTAAACTTCTACGAATTGTAACAGGAGTCATCCACAGTCAGAGTGCCCAATCACAGTTGAGATGTACTAGGCATGACCTTGCAGGTATAAACAAGGTTAAAAACCCGTGGCTTGGCACAACTATTGTGCGCAATGCCTTGACAAAGTTGGCATATGCCACTGACCATGACCACAAAGTTTACCAAGTACCTTAAACGGCTTTTAATTATAACACAAGTCAGCCACGGTCAGAGTGTCCAATCACAGTGCAGATATACTGGACATGACCTTACAGGTATGAACAAGGTAGAATTCTGGTGGCTCGGTGTGGCTATTGTGCGCAATGCCTTGAAAACGTTGGCACGTGCCACTGACCATGAACACAAATGTATCCAAGTGACTTTTAATTCTATTGATCATAACACAAGTCAGCCATGGTCTGAGTGTCCAATCACAGTGCAGATGTACTAGGCATGACCTTGCGGGTGCAAACAAGGTAGAATACTGGTGGCTTGACGTGGCTATTGTGCGCAATGCCTTGAAGACGTTGGCACGTGCCACTGACCATGACCACAAATGTTTCCAAGTGGCTTTTACTTCTATTGATCATAACACGAGTCAGCCACAATCAGAGTGCCCAATCACAGTGCAGATGTACTGGGCATGACCTTGCAGGTATAAACAAGGTCATAACCCGGTGGCTTGGCACGGCTATTGTGCACAATGCCTTGACAAAGTTGGCATGTGCCACTGACCATGACCACAAAGTTTACCAAGCACATTAAACGGCTATGAATCATAACACGACTCAGCCACGGTCAGAGTGTCCAATCACAGTGCAGATGTACTGGGCATGACCTTGCAGGTATAAACAATGTAGAATACTCGTGGCTCGGTGTGGCTATTGTGCGCAATTCCTTGACAACGTTGGCATGTGCCACTAACAATGACCACAAACTTATCCAAGTGACTTTTAGTTCTATTGATCATGACACGAGTCAGCCACGGTCAGAGTATCCAATCACTGTGCAGATGTATTATGCATGATCTTGCAGGTACCAACAGGGTAGAATACTAGTGGCTCGGTGTGGCTTTTTTGCGGAATGCCTTGACAAAGTTGGCATGTGCCACTGACCATGACCACAAATGTTTCCAAGTGGCTTTTACTTCTATTGATCATAACACGAGTCAGCCACGGTCAGAGTGTCCAATCACAATGCAGATGTGCTAGGCATGATCGTGCAGGTGCAAACAAGGTAGAATACTGGTGGCTTAGTTTGGCTATTGTGTGCAATGCCTTGACAAAGTTGGCATGTGCCACTGACCGTGACCACAAATGTATCCAAGTGACTTTTACTTCTACTGATCATAACACGAGTCAGCCGCGGTCAGAGTGTCCAATTACAGTACAGATGTACTGGGCATGATCTTGCAGGTTAAGAAAGGTAGGTTACTGCTGGCTCGGTGTGGCTATTGTGCGCAATGCCTTGACAACGTTGGCATGTGCCACTGACCATGACCACAAAGTTTACCAAGTGAGTTTAACTTCTACGAATCGTAACACGAGTCAGCCACGGTCTGAGTGTCCAATCAAAGTGCACATCTAATCTGCATGACCTTGCAATTATAAACAAGGTAAAAAACTGGTGGCTTGGCACGGCTATGGTGCGCAATGCATTGACAAAGTTGGCATGTGACACTGACCATGACCACAATGTTTACCAAATACATTAAACGGCTATGAATCATAACACGAGTCAGCCATGCTCAGAGTGTCCAATCACAGTGCATATATACTGGGCATAACCTTGCAGGTGTAAACAAGGCAGAATACTGGTGGCTCGGTGTGGCTATTGTGCGCAGTTCCTTGACAAAGTTGGCATGTGCCACTGACCATGACCACAAACTTATCCAAGTGACTTTTACTTCTATTGATCATATCACGAGTCAGCCACGGTCAGAGTGTCCAATCACAGTGCAAATGTGCTAGGCATGATCTTGCAGGTGCAAACAATGTAGAATACTAGTGAATCGGTGTGGCTATTGTGCGCAATGCCTTGACAAAGTTGGCATGTGCCACTGACCATGACCACAAAGTTTACCAATTACGTTCAACGGCTATGAACCATAACACGAGTCAGCCACAATCAGAGTGCCCAATCACAGTGCAGATATACTGGGCATGACATAACAGGTATAAACAAGGTAAAATACTGGTGGCTCGGTGTGGCTATTGTGCGCAATGCCTTGACAAAGTTGGCATGTGCCACTGACCATGACCACAAATGTATCCAAGTGACTTTGACTTGTATTGATCATAACACAAGTCAACCACAGTCAGAGTGTCCAATCACAGTGCAGATGTACTAGGCTTCATCTTGCAGGTGGAAACAAGGTAGAATACTGGTGGCTCGGTGTGGCTATTGTGCGCCATGCCTTGACAAAGTTGGCATGTGCCACTTACCATGACCACAAAGTGTACCAAGTGACTTTAACTTCTACGAACCATAACACGAGTCAGCCACGGTCAGAGTGCCCAATCAAAGCGCACATCTAATATGCATGACCTTGCAGGTTTAATCAAGGTAAAAAACCGGTGGCTTGGCACGGCTATTGTGTGCAATTCCTTGACAAAGTTGGCATGTGCCACTGACCATGACCACAAAGTTGACCAAAAACCTTAAACGACTATCAATCATAACACGAGTCAGCCAGGGTCAGAGTGTCCAATCACAGAGCATATATACTGGGCATGACCTTACAGAAGAAAAAAGTTAGAAAACTGGTGGCTCGGTGTGGCTATTGTGTGTAATGCCCTGACAAAGTTGGCATGTGCCACTGATCATGACCACAAATGTATCCAAGTGACTTTTACTTCTATTGATCATAACACGAGTCAGCCATGGTCAGAGTGTCCAATTACAGTACAGATGTACTATGCATGACCTTGCAGTTATAAACAAGGTAAAAACCCGGTGGCTTGGCACCGCTATTGTGCGCAATGCCTTGACAAAGTTGGCATATGCCACTGACCATGACCACAAAGTTTACCAAGAACCTTAAAGGGCTATGAATCATAACACGAGTCCACCACGGTCAGAGTGTCCAATCACAGTGCATATATATTAGGGCATGACCTTATAGGTATTAGAAAGGTAGAAAACTGGTGGCTCGATGTGGCTGATGTGTGCAATGCCCTGTCAAAGCTGGCATGTGCCACTGACCATGACCACAAATGTACCCGAGTGACTTTTACTTCTATTGATCATAACACGAGTCAGCCACGGTCACAGTGTTCAATCACAGTGAATATGTACTAGGCATGATCTTGCAGGTGCAAACAAGGTAAAATACTGGTGGCTCGGTGTGGCCATTGTGCGCAATGCCTTGACAAAGTTGGCATGTGCCACTGACCATGACCTTAAATGTATTCAAGTGACTTTTACTTCTATTGATGATAACACGAGTCAGCCGCGGTCAGAGTGTCCAATCAAAGTGCAGATGTAATAGGCATGATCTTGCAAGTGCAAACAAGGTAGAACACTGGTGGCTCGGTGTGGCTATTGTGCGCAATGCCCTGATAAAGTTGGTATGTGCCGCTCACCATGGCCACAAAGTTTACCAAGTGACTTTAACTTCTACGAATTGTAACATGAGTCAGCCACGGTCAGAGTGCCAAATCACAGCCCACATCTAATATGCATGAACTTGCAGGAATAAACAATGTAAAAATCCGGTGGCTTGGCACGGCTATTGTGCGCAATGCCTTGACAAAGTTTGCATTTGCCACTGACCATGACCACAAAGTTTACCAAGTACATTAAACGGTTATTAATCATAACACGAGTCGACCTCGGTCAGAGTGTCCAGTGACAGTGCAGATATACTGGGCATGACCTTACAGGTATAAACAAGGTAGAATACGAGTGGTTCGGTGTGGCTATTTTGCACAATGCCTTGACAAAGTTGGCATGTACCACTGACCATGACCACAAATGTATCCAAGTGACTTTTCCATCTATTGATCATAACACGAGTCAGCCACTGTCAGAGTGTCCAAACACAATGCAGATGTAATAGGCATGATCTTGCAGGTTCAAACAAGGTAGAATACGGGTGGCTCGGTTTGGCTATTGTGCGCAATGCCTGGACAAAGTTGGCATGTGCCACTGACCATGACCACAAAGTTTACAAGTGACTTTAACTTCTACGAATCCTAACACGATTCAGCCACGGTCAGAGTGCCCAATCACAGTGCACATCTCATATGCATTACCTTGCAGGCATAAACAAGGTAAAAACTTGGTGGCTTGGCACGGCTATTGTGCGCAATGCCTTGACAAAGTTGGCATGTGCCAGTGATTATGACCACAAAGTTTACCAACTACCTTAAACGGCTATGAATCAGAACGCAAGCCAGCCACGGTCAGAGTGTCCAATCACAGTGCAGATATAATGGGTATGCCCTTGCAGGTATAAACAAGGTAGAATACTCGTGGCTCGGTGTGGCTATTGTGCGCAATGCCTTGACAAAATTGGCATGTGCCACTGACCATGACCATAAATGTGTCCAAGTGACTTTTACTTCTATTGATCATAACACGAGTCAGCCACGGTCGGAGTGTCCAATGACGGTGCACATGTGATAGGCATGATCTTGCAGGTACAAACAAGGTAGAATACTGGTGGCTCGGTGTGGCTATTGTGCGTAATGCCTTTACGAAGTTGGCATGTGCCACTGACCATGACCACAAAGTGTACCAAGTGTCTTTAACTTCTATAAATCGTAACACGAGTCAGCCACAGTCAGAGTTCCCAATCACAGTGCACACCTAATATGCATGACCTTGCAGGTATAAACAAGGTAAAAAACCGTCGGCTTGGCACGGCTATTGTGCGCAATGCCTTGACAAAGTTTGCATGTTCCACTGACCATGACCACAAAGTTTACCAAGTGACTTTAACTTCTACGAATCATTACACGAGTCAGCAACGGTCAGAGTGTCTAATCACAGTGCAGATGTACTATTCATGATCTGTCTGGTGCAAACAAGGTAGAATACTAGTGGCTCGGTGTGGCTATTGTGCGCAATGCCTTGACAAAGTGGGCATGTGCCACTGACCATGACGACAGATGTATCAAAGTGACTTTTACTTCTATTGATCATAACACGAGTCATCCACGGTCCGAGTGTCGAATCACAGTGCAGATGTACTTTGCATGATCTTGCAAGTAAAAACATGGTAGAATACTGGTGGCTCGGTGTGGCTGTTGTGCGCAATGCCTTGACAATGTTGGCATGTGCCGCTGACCATGACCACAAAGTTTACCAAGTGACTTTAACTTTTACGAATCATAATACAAGTCAGCCACATTCAGAGTGCCCAATCACAGTGCACATATAACATGCATGACCACAAAGTTTACCAAGTACATTAAACGGCTATGTATCATAGCACGAGTCAGGCACGGTCAGAGTGTCCAATCACAGTGCAGAAATACTGCGCATGACCTTGCAGGCATAAACAAGGTAGAATACTGGTGGCTCGGTGTGGCTATTGTGCGCAATGCCGTGACAGTGTTGGCATGTGCCACTGACCATGACCACACATTTGTCCAGGTGACTTTTACTTCTATTGATCATGACACGAGTCAGCCACAGTCAGAGTGTCCAATCACAGTGCAGATGTACTAGGCCGGATCTTGCATGTTCAAACAAGGTAGAATACTAATGGCTCGGTTTGGCTATTTTGGGCAATGCCTTGAGAAAGTAGGCATGTGCCACTGACCATGACCACAAATGTATCCAAGTGACTTTTACTTCTATTGATCAT
>SZWC01006650.1:77608-112690 GCA_023375785.1 Penium margaritaceum
ACACGAGTCAGCCACGGTCAGAGTGTCCAATCATAGTGCAGATGTACTAGGCATGATCTTGCAGGTGCAAACGAGGTAGAATACTGGTGGCTCCATGTGGCTATTGTGCGCAATGCCTTGACAAAAATGGCATGTGCCACTGATCATGACCACAAAGTTTACTAAGTAACTTTATCTTCTACGAATCACAACAAGATTCAGCCACGGTTAGAGTGCCCAATCAAAGCGTACTTCTAATATGCATGACCTTGCAGGTATAAACAAGGTAAAAAACCGGTGGCCTGGCACGGCTATTGTGCGAAATGCCTTGACAAAGTTGGCATGTGCCACTGACCATGACGACAAAGTTTACCAAGTACATTAAATGGCTATGAATCATAACATGAGTCAACCACGGTCAGAGTGGCCAATCATAGTGCAGATATATTGGGCGTGACCTTGCACGTAAAAACAAGGTAGAATATTGGTGGCTCAATGTGGCTATTATGCGCAATTCCCTGACAACGTTGGCATGTGCCACTGACCATGACCACACATTTCTTCAAGTGACTTTTACTTCTATTGATCATGACATGAGTCAGCCACGGTCAGAGTGTCCAATCACAGTGCAGATGTACTAGGCATGATCTTGCAGGTACAAACAAGGTAGGATCCTAATGGCTCGGTGTGGCTATTTTGCGCAATGCCTTGACAAAGTTGCCATGTGCCACTGACCATGACCACAAGTATATCCAAGTGACGTTTACTTCTATTGATCATAACACGAGTCAGCCACGGTCAGAGTGTCCAATTACAGTGCGGATGTACTACACATGATCGTGCAGGTGCAAACAAGGTAGAATACTGGTGTCTAGTTTGGCTATTGTGCGCAATGCCTTGACAAAGTTGGCATGTGCCCCTGACTGTGGCCACAACTGTATCCAAGTGACTTTTACTTCTATTGATCATAACACAAGTCAGCCGCGGTCAGAGTGTCCAATCATTGTGCAGGTGTACTAGGCATGATCTTGCAGGTTCAGAAAAGGAAAAATACTGGTGGCTCGGTGTGGCTTTTGTGCGCAATGCCTTCACAAAGTTGGCATGTGCCACTGACCATTACCACAACATTTACCATGTGACTTCAACTTCTACGAATCATAACACGAGTCAGCCACGGTCAGAGTGCCCAATCACAGCGCACATGTTATATGCACGACCTTGCAGGTATAAACAAGGTAAAAAGCCGGTGGCTTGGCACGGCTATTGTGCGCAATTCCTTGACAAAGTTGGTATGTGCCACTGCCATGACCACAAAGTTTACCAAGTACCTTTAACTGCTATGAATCATAACACGAGTCAGCCACTGTCATAGTGTCCAATCACAGTGCATATAACTGGGCATAACCTTATAGGTATAAACAAGGTAAAATACTGGTGGCTCGGTGTGGCTATTGTGCGCAATGCCTTGACAAAGTTGGCATGTGCCACTGACCATGACCACAAATGTATCCAAGTGACCTTTACTTCTGTTTATCATAACATGAGTCAGCCACGGTCAGAGTGTCCAATCATAGTGCAGATATACTAGGCATGATCTTGCAGGTGCAAACAAGGTAGAATACTGGCGGCTCCATGTGGCTATTGTGCACAATGCCTTGACAAAGTTGGCATGTGCCACTGATCATGACCACAAAGTTTACCAAGTGACTTTAACTTCTATGAATCATAACACGAGCCAGCCACGGTCAGAGTAACTCGTCAAAGCGTACATCTAATATGCATGACATTGCAAGTATAAACAAGGTAAAAAACCGGTAGCTTGGGACGACTATTGTGCGCAATGCCTTGACAAAGTTGGCATTTCCCACTGACCATGACCACAAAGTTGACCAAGTTCATTAAACGGCTATGAATCATAACACGAGTCAGCCACGGTCAGAGTGTCCTATCACAGTGCAGATATACTGGGCATAACCTTGCAGGTATAAATAAGGTAGAATACTGGTGGCTCGGTGTGGCTATTGTGCGCAATGCCTTGACAAAGTTGGCATGTGCCACTGACCATGACCACAATGTTTACCAAGTGACTTTAACTTCTACGAATCGTAATACGAGTCAGCCACGGTCAGAGTGCCCAATCACAATGTACATCTCATATGGATGACCTTGCAGGTATAAACAAGTTAAAAAACCGGTGGCTTGGCACGGCTATTGTGCGCAATGCCTTGACAAAGTTGGCATGTTCCACTGACCATGACGACAAAGTTTACCAAGTACCTTAAATGGCAATGAATCATTACACGAGTCAGCTACGGTCAGAGTGCCCAATCACAGTGCAGATATACTGGGCATATCCTAACATGTATAAACATGGTAAAATACTGGTGGTGCGGTGTGGCTATTGTGCGCAATGCATTGACAAAGTTGGCATGTGCCACTGACCATGACCAAAAATGTATCCAAGTGACTTTTACTTCTATTGATCATAACACGATCAACCAGGGTCAGAGTGTCCAATCACAGTGCACATTGACTAGGCTCGATCTTACAGGTTCAAACAAGGTAGAATACTGGTGGCTCGGTGTTACTATTGTGCGCAATGCCTTTACAAAGTTGGCACATGCCACTGACCATGACCACAAAGTTTACCAAGTGACATCAACTTCTACGAATCATAACACGAGTCAGCCACAGTCAGAGTGCCCAATCAAAGCGCCCATCTAATATGGATGACATTGCAGGTATAAACAAGGTAAAAAGCCGATGGCTTGGCACGGCTATTGTGCACAACGCCTTGACAATGTAGGCATGTGCCACTGACCATGACCACAAAGTTCACCAAGTACATTAAACGGCTATGATTTATAACACGAGTCAGCCACGGTTAGAGTGTCCAATCACAGTGCAGATATACTGGGCATGACCTTGCAGGTATAAACAAGGTAGAATACTGGTGGCTTGGTGTGGCTGTTGTGCGCACTTCTCTTCCCCAGAAAGGGGAGAAGGATAGGCGACGAAATCAAAATGTCCTCGACTTTGTATATGTAGGGGAAAAGTCCGCCCTCTCTTTTTGAGAAAATTCCTTCACAAAGTTGGCACGTGCCACAGACCATGACCACAAATGTATCCAAGTGACTTTTACTTCTATTGATCATAACACGAGTCAGCCACGGTCAGAGTGTCCAATCACAGTGCTGATGTACTAGGCATGATCTTGCAGGTTCAAACAAGGTAGAATACTGGTGGCTCGGTGTGGCTATCGTGCGCTATGCCTTGACAAAGTTGGCATGTGCCACTGACGATGACCACAAATGTATCCAAGTGACTTCAACTTCTCCGGATCATAACACGAGTCAGCCACGGTCAGAGTGTCCTATCACAGTGCAGATATACTGGGCATGACCTTGCAGGTATAAACAAGGTAGAATACTGGTGGCTCGGTGTGGCTATCGTGCGCTATGCCTTGACAAAGTTGGCATGTGCCACTGACGATGACCACAAATGTATCCAAGTGACTTCAACTTCTCCGGATCATAACACGAGTCAGCCACGGTCAGAGTGTCCTATCACAGTGCAGATATACTGGGCATGACCTTGCAGGTATAAACAAGGTAGAATACTGGTGGCTCGGTGTGGCTATCGTGCGCTATGCCTTGACAAAGTTGGCATGTGCCACTGACGATGACCACAAATGTATCCAAGTGACTTCAACTTCTCCGGATCATAACACGAGTCAGCCACGGTCAGAGTGTCCAATCACAGTGCTCATGTACTAGGCATGATCGTGCAGGTTCAAACAAGGTAGAATACTGGTGGCTCGGTGTGGCTATCTTGCGCTATGCCTTGACAAAGTTGGCATGTGCCACTGACCATGACCACAAATGTATCCAATTGACTTCAACTTCTCCGGATGATAACACAAGTCAGCCACGGTCAGAGTGTCCAATCACAGTGCACATGTACTAGGCATGATCGTGTAGGTGCAAACAAGGTAGAATGCTGGTGGCTTGGTTTGGCTATTGTGCGCAATGCCTTGACAAAGTTGGCATGTGCCACTGACGATGACCACAAATGAATCCAAGTGATGTTTACGTCTATTGATCATAACACGAGTCAGCCAAGGCCAGAGTGTCCAATCACAGTGCAGATGTACTAGGCATGATCTTGCAGGTGCAAAAAAAGGTAGAATACTGGTGGCTCGGTGTGGCTTTTGTGCGCAATGCCTTGACAAAGTTGGCATGTGCCACTGACCATGACCACAAACTTTACCAAGTAACTTTAACTTCTATGAATCGTTACACGATTCAGCCATGGTCAGAGTGCCCAATCACAGTGCACATCTAATATGGCATGACCTTGCACGTATAAACAAGTTAAAAAAACGGTGGCTTGGCACGGCTATTGTGCGCAATGCCTTGACAAAGTTGGCATGTGCCACTGACCATGACCACAAAGTTTACCAAGTACCTTTCACGGCAATGAATCATAACACGAGTCAGCCACGGTCAGAGTGTCCAATCACAGTGCATATATACTTCGCATGACCTTACAGGTACTAGCAAGGTCAAATACTAGTGGCTCGGGGTGGCTATTGTGCGCAATGCCTTGACAAAGTTGGCATGTGCCAATGATCATGACCACAAATGTATCCAAGTGACTTTAACTTCTATTGATCATAACACGAGTCAGCCATGGTCAGAGTGTCCAATCACAGTGCAGATGTACTAGGCATGATCTTGCAGGTGCAAACTAGGTAGAATACTGGTGGCTCCATGTGGCTATTGTGCGCAATGCCTTGACAAACTTGGCATGTGCCGCTGATCATGACCACAAAGTTTACCAAGGGACTTTAACTTATACGAATCATAACACGAGTCAGCCACGGTCAGAGTGCCCAATCAAAGCGCACATCTTATATGCATGACTGTGCAGGTATAAACAAGGTAATGAACCGATGGCTTGGCACGGCTATTGTGGGCAATGCCTTGACAAACATGGCATGTGCCACTGACCATGACCACAAAGTTTACCAAGTACATTAAATGGCTATGAATCATAACACGAGTCAGCCACAGTCAGAGTGTCCAATCACAGTGCAGATATACTGTGCATGACCTTGCAGGTATAAACAAGGTAGAATACTGGTGGCTCGGCATGGCTATTGTGCGCAATTCCTTGACAAAGTTGGCATGTGCCACTGACCATGACCACAAATGTATCAAAGTGACTTTTACTTCTATTAATCTTAATACGAGTCAGCCACAGTCAGAGTGTCCAATCACAGTGTAGATGTACTATGCATGATCTTGCAGGTGGAAACAAGGTAGAAAACTGGTGGCTCGGTGTGGCTATTGTGCGCAATGCCTTGACAAAGTTGGCATGTACCACTGACCATGACCGCAAAGTTTACCAAGTGACTTTAACTTCTACGAATCGTAATACGAGTCAGTCACGGTCAGAGTGCCCAATCACAGTGCACATCTAATATGCATGACCTTCCAAGTATAAACAAGTTAAACAACCGGCGGCTTGGCACGGCTATTGTGCGCAATGCCTTGACAAAGTTGGCATGTGTCACTGACCATGACCACAAAGTTTACCAAGTACCTTAAAGGACTATGAATCATATCACATGTCAGACACGGTCAGAGTTAACAATCACAGTGCAGATGTACTAGGCATGATTTTGCAGGCGCAAACAATGTAGAATACTGATGGCTTGGTGTGGCTATTGTACGCAATGCCTTGACAAAGTTGGCATGTGCCACTGACCATGACCATAACGTTTACCAAGTGACTTTAACTTCTACGAATCGTAACACGAGTCAGCCACAGTCAGAGTGCCCAATCATTGTGCACATCTAATATGCATGACCGTGCAGGTATAAACAAGTTAAAAAACCGGTCGCTTGGCACGGCTATTGTGCGCAATGCCTTTACGTAGTTGGCATGTGCCACTGACCACGACCACAAAGTTTACCAAGTACCTTAGACGGATATGAATCAAAACGCGAGTCAGCCACAGTCAGAGTGCCCAATCATTGTGCACATCTAATATGCATGACCGTGCAGGTATAAACAAGTTAAAAAACCGGTCGCTTGGCACGGCTATTGTGCGCAATGCCTTTACGTAGTTGGCATGTGCCACTGACCATGACCATAACGTTTACCAAGTGACTTTAACTTGTACGAATCGTAACACGAGTCAGCCACGGTCAGAGTGTCCAACCACAGTGCAGATGTACTAGGCATGACCCTGCAGGTGCAAACAAGGTAGGATACTGGTGGCTCGGTGTGGCTATTGTGTGCAATGCCTTGACGAAGTTGGCATGTGCCACTGACCATGACCACAAATGTATCCAAGTGACTTTTACTTCTATTGATCATAACACGAGTCAGCCACGGTCAGAGTGTCCAATCAAAGTGCCGATGTACTAGGCATAATCTTGCAGGTGCAAACAAGGTAGAATACTGGTGGCTCGGTGTGGCTATTGTGCGCAATGCCTTGACAAAGTTGTCATGTGCCACTGACCATGACCACAAAGTTTACCAATTGACTTTAACTTCTACGAAACGTAACACGAGTCAGCCACGGTCAGAGTGCCCAATCACAGTGCACATCTAATATGCATGACCTTAGGGGTATAAACAAGTTAAAAAACTGGTGGCTTGGCACGGCTATTGTGCGCAATGCCTTTACGTAGTTGGCATGTGCCACTGATCATGACCACAAAGTTTACCAAGTACCTTTAACGGCTATGAATCATAACACGAGTCAGCCACAGTCAGAGTGTCCAATCATAGTGCAGATATACTCCGCATGACCTTGCAAGTATGAACAAGGTAGAATACTGGTGGCTCGGTGTGGCTATTGTGCGTAATGCCTTGACAAAGCTGGCATGTGTAACTGACCATGACCAGAAATGTATCCAAGTGACTTTTACTTCTATTCATCATAACACGAGTCAGCCACAGTCAGAGTGTCCAATCACAGTGCAGATGTACTAGGTATGATCTTGCAGGTGTAAAAAAGTTAGAATACTGGTGGCTTGGTGTGGCTATTGTGCGCAATGCCTTGACAAAGTTGGCATGTGCCACTGACCGTGACCACAAAGTTTACCAATTGAGTTGAACTTCTATGAAGCATAACACGATTCAGCCACAGTCAAAGTACCCAATCACAGTGCACATTAAATATGCATGACCTTGCAGGTATAAACAGGGTTAAAAACTGGTGTATTGGCACGGCTATTGTGCGCAATGCCTTGACAAAGTTGGCATGTGCCACTGACCATGACCACAAAGTTTACCAAGTGACTTTAACTTGTACGAATCGTAACACAAGTCAGCAACAGTCAGAGTGCGCAATCACAGTTCATATGTACTAGGCATGACCTTGCAGGTATAAACAAGGTTAAAAACTGGTGGCTTGGCTCGGCTATTGTGCGCAATGCCTTGACAAAGTTGGCATGTGCCACTGACCATGACCACAAAGTTTACCAAGTACCTTAAACGGCTACGAATCACAACACGGGTCAGCCACGGTCAGAGTGTCCAATCACAGTGCAGATATACTTGGCATGACCTTACAGGTATAAACAAGGTAGAATACTGGTGGCTCGGTGTGGTTATTGTGTGCAATGCCTTGACGAAGTTGGCATGTGCCACTGACCATGACCACAAATGTATCCAAGTGGCTTTTACTTCTATTGATCATAACACGAGTCAGCCACGGTCAGAGTGTCCAACCACAGTGCAGATGTACTAGGCATGATCTTGTACGTGCAAACAAGGCAGAATACTGGTGGCTCGTTGTGGCTAGTGTGCGCAATGCCTTCACCAATTTGGCATGTGCCAATGACCATGACCACAAAGTTTACCAAGTGACTTTAACTTCTATGAATCGTAACACAAGTCAGCCACAGTCAGAGTGCCCAATCACAATGCAGATGTACAAGGCATGACCTTGCAGGTATAAACAAGGTAAAAAACCGGTGGCTTGGCATGGCTATTGTGCGCAATGCCTTGACAAAGCTGGCATGTATCACTGACCATGACCACAAAGTTTACCAAGTACCTTAGACGGAGATGAATCAAAACGCGAGTCAGCCACAGTCAGAGTGTCCAATCACAGTGCAGATGTACTAGGCATTATCTTGCACATGCAAACAAGGTAGAATACTGGTGGCTTGGTGTGGCTATTGTGCGCAATGCCTTGACAAGGTTGGCATATGCCATTGACCATGGCCACAACGTTTACCAAGTGACTTTAACTTCTACGAATCATAACACGAGTTACCCACAGTCAGAGTACCCAATCACAGTGCACATCTAATATGCATGATCTTGCAGGCATAAACAGGGTTAAAAACCGGTGTCTTGGCACGGCTATTGTGCGCAATGCTTTGACAAAGTTGGCATATGCCACTGACCATGACCACAAAGTTTACCAAGTGACTTTAACTTGTACGAATCGTAACACGAGTCAACCACAGTCAGAGTGCCCAATCACTTTTCAGATGTACTAGGCATGATCTTGCAGACATAAACAAGGAAAAAAACCGGTGGCTTGGCACAGCTATTGTGCGCAATGCCTTGACAAAGTTGGCATGTGCCACTGACCATGACCACAAAGTCTACCAAGTTCCTTGAACGGCTATGAATGATAACACGGGTCAGCCACAGTCAGAGTGTCCAATCACAGTGCAGATATACTGAGCATGACCTTACAGGTATAAAGAAGGTAGAATACTGGTGGCTCGGTGTGGTTATTGTGTACAATGCCTTGTCAAAGCTGGCATGTGCCACTGACCATGACCACAAATGTATCCAAGTGACTTTTCCTTCTATTGATCATAACACGAGTCAGCCACGGTCAGAAAGTCCAATCACAGTGCAGATGTACTAAGCATGATCTTGCAGGTGCAAACAAGGTAGAATACTGGTGACTCGATGTGGCTACTGTGCGCAATGCCTAGACCAAGTTGGCATGTGCCACTGACCATGACCACTAAGTTTACCAAGTAACTTTAACTTCTATGAATCGTAACACGAGTCAGCCACAGTCCAAGCACCCAATCAAAGTTCAGATGTACTAGGCATGACCTTACAGGTATAAACAAGGTAAAAAACCGGTGGCTTGGCATGGCTATTGTGCGCAATGCCTTGACAAAGCTGGCATGTATCACTGACCATGACCACAAAGTTTACCAAGTACCTTAGACGGCTATGAATCAAAACGCGAGTCAGCCACAGTCAGAGTGTCCAATCATAGCGCACATATACTGTGCATCACCTCGCAGGTATGAACAAGGTAGAGTAATGGTGGCTCGGTGTGGCTATTTGTGCGCAATGCCTTGACAAAGGTGGCATGTGCCACCGACCATGACCACAAATGTATCCAAGTGACTTTTCCTTCTATCGATCATAACACGAGTCAGCCACGGTCAGAGTGTCTAATCACAGTGCAGATGTACTAGGCATGACCTTGCATGTGCAAAGAAGGTAGAATACTGGTGGCTCGACGTGGCTATTGTGCGCAATGCCTTGACGAAGTTGGCATGTGCAACTGGCCATGACCACAAAGTTAACCAAGAGACTTTAACTTCTACGAATCGTAACACGAGTCAGCCATGGTCAGAGTGCCCAATCATTGTGCACATCTAATATGCATGACCGTGCAGGTATAAACAAGTTAAAAAACCGGTCGCTTGGCACGGCTATTGTGCGCAATGTCTTGACAAATTTGGCATGTGCCACTGACCATGACCACAAATTTTACCAAGTACCTTAAACGGTTATGAATCAGAACACGAGTCAGCCACGTTCTGAGTTTCCAATCACATTATATATATATATATTGCACATGACCTTGCAGGTATGAACAAGGTAGAATACTGGTTACTCGGTGTGGCTATTGTGTGCAATGCCTTGATAAAGTTGGCATGTGCCACTGACCATGACCACAAATGCTTCCAAGTGACTTTTAATAACATTGATCATAACACGAGTCAGCCAGGGTCAGAGTGTCTAATCACAGTGCAGATGTACTAGGCATGACCTTGCATGTGCAAAGAAGGTAGAATACTAGTGGCTCGACGTGGCTATTGTGCGCAATGCCTTGACGAAGTTGGAATGTGCCACTGACCATGACCACAAAGTTTACCAAGTGACTTTAACTTCTACGAATCGTAACACGAGTCAGCCACGGTCAGAGTACCCAATCATCGTGCACATATAATATGCATGACCGTGCAGGTATAAACAAGTTGCAAAACTGGTCGCTTGGCACGGCCAGTGTGCGCAATGCCTTGACAAATTTGGCATGTGCCACTGACCATGACCACAAAGTTTACCAAGTACCTTAAACGGCTATGAATCAAAACACGAGTCAGCCACGGTCAGAGTGTCCAATCACAGTTTAGATATATTGCGCATAACCTTGCAGGTATGAACAAGGTAGAATACTGGTGGCTCGGTGTGGCTATTGTGTGCAATTCCTTGACAGAGTTGGCATGTGCCACTGACCATGACCACACATGTATCCAAGTAACTTTTACTTCTATTGATCATAACACAAGTTAGCCAATGTCAGAGTGTCCAATCACAGTGCAGATGTACTATGCATGATCTTGCAGGTGCAAAAAAGGTAGAATACTGGTGGCTCGGTGTGGCTATTGTGCGCAATTCCTTGACAAAGCTGGCATGTGCCACTGAACATGACCACAAAGTTTACCATGTGACTTTAACCTCTATGAATCATAACACAAGTCAACCACGGTCAGAGTATCCAATCACAGTGCACATCTTATATGCATGACATTGCAGGTATAAACAGGGTAAAAGACCGGTGTCTTGGCACGGCTATTGTGTGCAATGCCTTGACGAAGTTGGCATGTGCCACTGACCATGACCACAAAGTTTACCAAGTGACTTTGACCTCTACGAATCATAACACGAGTCAGCCACGGTCAGAGTACCCAATCACAGTGCACATCTAATACGCATGATCTTGCAGGTCTAAACAATGTAAAAAACCCGTGGCTTGGAACGACTATTGTGCGCAATGCCTTGACAAAGTTGGCATGTGCCACTGACCATGACCACAAAGTTTACCAACTATGTTAAACGGCTATGAATTATAACACAAGCCAGCCACGGTCATAGTGTCCAATCACAGTGCAGATATACTAGGCATGACCTTACAGGTATGAACAAGGTAGAATTATGGTGGCTCGGTGCGGCTATTGTGCGCAATGCCTTGACAAAGTTGGCATGTGCTACTGACCATGACCACAAATTTTACCAAGTACNACAGTGCACATCTAATATGCATGACATTGCAGGTATAAACAGGGTAAAAGACCGGTGTCTTGGCACGGCTATTGTGCGCAATGCCTTGACAAGGTTGGCAAGTGCCACTGACCATGACGACAAAGTTTACCAAGTGACTTAAACGTATACGAATCGTAACAGGAGTCATCCACAGTCAGAGTGCCCACTCACAGTTTAGATGTACCAAGGATGACCTTGCAGGTATAAACAAGGAAAAAAACCCATGGCTTGGCACCGCTATTATGCGCAATGCCTTGACAAAGTTGGCATGTGCTACTGACCATGACCACAAATTTTACCAAGTACCTTAAACGGCTATGAATTATAACACAATTCAGCCACGGTCAGAGTGTCCAATCGCAGTAAAGATACACTAGGCATGACCTTACAGGTATGAACAAGGTAGAATTCTGATGGCTTGGAATGGCTATTGTGTGCAATGCCTTGACAAATTTGGCATGTGCCACTGACCATGACCACAATTGTATCCAAGTGACTTTTACTTCTATTGATCATAACACGAGTCAGCCACGGTCAGAGTGTCCAATCACAGTGCAGATTTACTAGGCATGACCTTGCAGGTGCAAACAAGGTAGAATAATGGTAGCTCGGTATGGCTATTGTGCGCAATGCCTTGACGAAGTTGGCATGTGCCACTGACCATGACCACAAAGTTTACCAAGTGACTTTAACTTCTACGAATCGTAATACGAGTCAGCTACGGTCAGAGTGTCCAATCACAGTGCATAACTAATATGCATGACCTTGCAGGTATAAACAAGTTAAAAAACCAGTGGCTTGGCATGGCTATTGTGCGCAATGCCTTGACAAAGTTGGCATGTGCCACTGACCATGACCACAAAGTTTACCAAGTACCTTAAACGGCTATGAATCATAACACGAGTCAGCCACAGTCAGAGTGTCCAATCATAGTGCATATATACTGTGCATGACCTCACAGGTATGAACAAGGTAGAGTACTGGTGGCTCGGTGTGGCTATTGTGCGCAATGCCTTGACAAAGTTTGCATGTGCCACTGACCATGACCACAAATGTATCCAAGTGACTTTTACTTCTATTGATCATAACACGAGTCAGCCACGATCAGAGTGTTGAATCACAGTGAAGATGTACTAGGCATGATCTTGCAGGTGCAATCAAGGTAGAATACTGGTGGCTTGGTGTGGCTATTGTGCGCAATACCTTGACAAAGTTGGCATGTGCCACTGACCATGACCACAAAGTTTACCAAGAGACTTGAACTTCTACGAATCATAACACGAGTCAGCCACAGTCAGAGTACTTAATCACAGTGCACATCTAATATGCATGACCTTGCAGGTATAAACAGGGTTAAAAACCGGTGTCTTGGCGCGGCTATTGTGCGCAATGCCTTGACAAAGTTGGCATGTGCCACTGACCATGACCACAAAGTTTACCAAGAGACTTTAACTTCTACGAATCATAACACGGGTCAGCCACAGTCAGAGTACCCAATCACAGTGCACATCTAATATGCATGACCTTGCAGGTATAAACAGGGTTAAAAACCGGTGTCTTGGCGCGGCTATTGTGCGCAATGCCTTGACAAAGTTGGCATGTGCCACTGACCATGACCACAAAATATTACCAAGTGTCTTTAACTTGTACTAATCGTAACACGAGTCAGCCACAGTCAGAGTGCCCAATCAAAGTTCAGATGTACTAGGCTTGAGGTTGCAAGTATAAACAAGGTAAAAACCGGTGGCTTGGCACGGCTCTTGTGCGCAATGCCTTGACAAAGTTGGCATGTGCCACTGACCATGACCACAAAGTTTACCTAGTACCTTAAACGGTTATGAATCATAACACGGGTCAGCCACAGTCAGAGTGTCCTTTCATAGTGCAGATATACTAAGCAAGACCTTACAGGTATAAACAAGGTAGAATACTGGTGGCTCGGTGTGGTTATCGTGTGCAATTCCTTGACAAAGTTGGCATGTGCCACTGACCATGACCACAAATGTATCCAAGTGACTTTTACTTGTATTGGTCATAACACGAGTCAGCCACGGTCTGAGTGTCCAATCACAGTGCAGATGTACTAGGCATGATCTTGCAGGTGCAAACAATGTAGAATACTAGTGGCTGAGTGTGGCTATTGTGCGCAATGCCTTGACCAAGTTGGCATGTGCCACTGACCATGACCACAAAGTTTACCAAGAGACTTTAACTTCTATGAATCGTAACACGAGTCAGCCACAGTCAGAGTGCCCAATCACAGTTCAGATGTACTAGGCATGACCTTACAGGTATAAACAAGGTAAACAATCGGTGGCTTGGCATGGCTATTGTGCGCAATACCTTGACAAAGCTAGCATGTGCCACAGACCATGACCACAGAGTTTACCAAGTACCTTAAACGGTTATGAATCATGACACAAGTCAGCCACAGCCAGTGTGTCCAATCACAGTGCAGATATACTGGGCATGACCTTACATGTATAAAGAAGGTAGAATACTGGTGGCTCGGTGGGGCTATTGTGCGCAATGCATTAACAAAGTTAGCATGTGCCACTGACCATGACCAGAAATGTAACCAAGTGACTTTTAATTCTATTGATCGTAACACAAGTCAGCCACGGTCAGAGTGTGCAATCACAGTGCAGATGTACTAGGCATGACCTTGCAGGTGCAAAAAAGGTAGAATACTGGTGGCTCGACATGGCTATTGTGTGCAATGCCTTGACGAAGTTGGCATGTGCCACTGACAATGACCACAATGATTACCAAGTGACTTTAACTTCTACGAATCGTAATACGAGTCAGCCACGGTCAGAGTGCCCAGTCACAGTGCACAAATGATATGCATGATCTTGCAGGTATAAACAAGTGAAAAAACCAGTGGCTTGGCATGTGTATTGTGCGCAATGCCTTGACAAAGTTGGCATGTGCCACTGACCATGACCACAAAGTTTACCAAGTACCTTAAACGGCTATTAATCATAACACGAGTCAGCCACATTCAGAGTGTCCAATCATAGTGCAGATAAAGTGCGCATGACCTCACAGGTATGAACAAGGTAGAGTACTGGTGGCTCGGCGTCGCTATTGTGCGCAATGCCTTGACAAAGTTGGCACGTGTCACTGACCATTACCACAAATGTATCCAAGTGACTTTTACTTATATTGATCATAACACGAGTCAGCCACGGTCAAAGTGTCCAATCACAGTGCAGATGTACCAGGCATGATCTTGCAGGTGCAAACAAGGTAGAATACTGGTGGCATGGTGTGGCTATTGTGCGCAATGCCTTGACAAAGTTGGCATGTACCACTGCCCATGACCACAAAGTTTAGTAAGTGACTTTAACTTCTATGAATCATAACACGAGTCAGCCAAAGTCAGAGTTCCCAATCACAGTGCACATATAATATCCATGAGCTTGCAGGTATAAACAGGATTAAAAACCGGTGTCTTGGCACGGCTATTGTGCGCAATGCCTTGAAAAAAGTTGGTATGTGCCACTGACCATGACCACACAGTTTACCAAGTGACTTTAACTTGTACAAATCGTAACACAAGTCAGCCACTGTCAGAGTGCCCAATCACAGTTCAGATTTACTAGGCATGAGCTTGCAGGTATAAACAAGGTTAAAAATGGGTGGCTTGGCATGGCTATTGTGCGCAATGCCTTGATAAAGTTGGCATGTGCCACTGACCATGACCACGAAGTTTACCAAGTACCTTCAACGGCTATGAATCATAACACGGGTCGGCCACATTCAGAGTGTCCAATCACAGTGAAAATGTACTGAACATGACCTTAGAGGTATAAACAAGGTAGAATACTGGTGGCTCGGTGTGGTTATTAAGTGCAATTCCTCGACAAAGTTGGCATGTGCCACTGACCATGACCACAAATGCATCCAAGTGACTTTTACTTCCATTGATCATAACACGAGTCAGCCATGATCAGAGTGTCCAATCACAGTGCATATGTACTAGGCATGATCTCGCAGGTGCAAACAAGGTAGAATACTGGTGGCCCGGTGTGGCTATTGTGCGCAATGCCTTGACCAAGTTGGCATGTGCCACTGACCATGACCACAAAGTTTACCAAGTGACTTTAACTTCTATGAATCGTAACACGACTCAGCCACAGTCAGAGTGCCCAATCACAGTTCACATGTACTATGCATGACCTTACAGGTATAAACAAGATAAAAACCCGGTGGCTTGGCATGGCTATTGTATGCAATGCCTTGACAAAGCTGACATGTGCCACAGACCATGACCACAAAGTTTACCAAGTACCTTAAACGGTTATGAATCATAACACGAGTCAGCCACATTCAGAGTGTCCAATCACAGTGCAGATATACTGGGCATGACCTTACAGGTATAAACAAGGTAGAATACTGGTGGCTCGGTGTGGCTATTGTGCGCAATGCCTTGACGAAGTTGGCATGTGCCACTGACCATGACCACAAAGTTTACCAAGTGACTCTAACTTCTACGAATCATAACACTAGTCAGCCACGGTCAGAGTGACCAATCATTGTGCACATATAACATGCATGACATTGCAGGTAGAAACAAGTTTAAAAACCGGTGGCTTGGCACGGCTACTGTGCGCAATGCCTTGACAAAGTTGGCATGTGCCACTGACAATGACCACAACGTTTACCAAGTATTTTAAACGGCTATGAATCATAACACGAGTCAGCCACGGTCAGAGTGTCCAATCACAATACAGATACTGCGCATGACCTTGTATGTATGAACAAGGTAGAATACTGGTGGCTCGGTGTGGCTATTGTGCGCAATGCCTTGACAATGTTGGCATGTGCCACTGACCATGACCACAGATGTATCCAAGTGACTTTTACTTCTTTTGATCTTAACACGAGTCAGCCACTGTCAAAGTGTCCAATCACAGTGCAGATGTACTAGGCATGAAATTGCAGATGCAGAAAAGGTAGAATACTGGTGGCTCGGTGTGGCTACAGTGTGCAATGCCTTGAAAAAGTCGGCATGTGCCACTGACCAAGACCACGAAGTTTACCAAGTGACTTTAACCTCTAGGAATCATAACACGAGTCAGCCACGGTCAGAGTACCCAATCACAGTGCACATCAAATATGCATGACCTTGCAGGTATAAACAGGGTAAAAAACCGGTGTATTGGCACGGCATTTGTGCGCAATGCCTTGACAAGGTTGGCATGTGCCACTGACCATGACGACAAAGTTTATCAAGTGACTTTAACTTCTACAAATGGTAACAGGAGTCATCCACAGTCAGAGTGCCCAATCACAGTTGAGATGTACTACGCATGACCTTGCAGGTATGAACAAGGTAAGAAACCCGTGGCCTGGCACGACTATTGTGCGCAATGCCTTGACAAAGTTGGCATATGCCACTGACCATGACCACAAAGTGTACCAAGTACCTTAAACGGCTATCAATTATAACACAAGTCAGCCACGGTCAGAGTGTCCAATCACAGTGCAGATATACTGGACACGACCTTACAGGTATGAACAAGGTAGAATTCTGGTGGCTCGGTGTGGCTATTGTGCGCAATGCCTTGACAAAGTTGGTATGTGCCACTGACCATGACCACAAATGTATCCAAGTGACTTTTGATTCTATTGATCATAACACGAGTTAGCCACAGTCAGAGTGTCCAATCACAGTGCAGATGTACTAGGCATGACCTTGCGGGTGCAAACAAGGTAGAATACTGGTGGCTCGACGTGGCTGTTTTGTGCAATGCCTTGACGAAGTTGGCATGTGCCACTGACCATGACCACAAAGTTTACCAAGTGACTTTAACTTCTATGAATCGTAACACAAGTCAGCCATGGTCAGAGTGACCAATCATTGTGCACATATAACATGCATGACATTGCAGGTATAAACAATTTAAAAAACCGGTGGCTTGGCACGGCTATTGTGCGCAATGCCTTGACAAAGTTGGCATGTGCCACTGACCATGACCACAAAGTTTACCAAGTACCTAAAACGGCTCTGAATCATAACACGAGTCAGCCACGGTCAGAGTGTCCTATCACAGTGCATATGTACTAGGCATGATCTTGCATGTGCAAACAAGGTAGAATACTGGTGGCTTGGTGTGGCTATTGTGCGCAATGCCTTGAGAAAGTTGGCATATGCCACTGACCATGACCACAAATGTATCCTAAGTGACTTTTACTTCTATTGATCATAACACGAGTCAGCCACGGTCAGAGTGTCCAATCACAGTGCAGATGTACTAGGCATGATCTTGCAGGTGCAAACAAGGTAGAATACTGGTGGCTTGGTGTGGCTATTGTGCGCAATGCCTTGACAAAGTTGGCATGTGCCACTGACCATGACCACAAAGTTTACCAAGTGACTTTGACGTCTATGAATTGTAACACGAGTCAGCCACAGTCAGAGTGCCCAATCACAGTCCAGATGTACTAGGCATGACCTTGAAGGTATAAACAAGGTAAAAAACCGGTAGCTTGGCATGGCTATTGTGCGCAATGCCTTGACAAGGTTGGCATGTGCCACTGACCATGGCCACAAAGTTCACAAAGTACCTTGAACGGCTATGAATCATAACACGAGTCAGCCACGGTCAGAGTGTCCAATCACAGTGCAGATATAGTGGGCATGACCTTACTGTCAGAAGAATACAGACACGAGAGTGGCGGTAGCAGAAGGAAGCAGAAGCAATGGGCAGGCACGTGCACGTCAGCAGAGTGACACAAGCGAGAGCGGTCCGAGGAGCTAGTCGCGAGAGCAGGTAGAGCCTGAGAAGCGAGGTAGCCGAGGTAGACAGCTTTATGTGAAAGAGAGAGTGCTTGCGGAGAGAGTGATGGTTGGGGGAGTGTGGGAGCTGAGCGAAGGAGCGAGAGTGACGAAGCGAAGCATTGAGAGGTGGCGAGGACAGGAAATGCGAGGGACGAGCAGGGCGAAGACACGGCGGCAAAGCCGCGAAACCAAAGGGGAGCAGGATGTGCAGAACTGTTCTGGTTAACTCGAGGGAATGAACATCCTCGGTATAAAATGTCAGAACAGGACAAATGAGCAAGGCAACGGCTTCTTTCCACTAGCCGGACGTGGGTGACAGGTGTCACTTTATTAGGGGATACTTGGCTGACGGGTTCGAACGGTCGCCTGACCAGAGAGCCGTTAGTCAACGTGGCTCAGTCGGTGGACTTGAACCATTATTGAGAGCGAGGTTTTCTTTCTCTTGTCAAGGCTTCATTTCTGACACCCCCCTTGAAGCTTGACAAGAGATAAGCGAGCAGAGAAGATCACGGGTAGTAGCGCTCCAAGTATTCCACCCCATTAGAGGATGTGGGAGATTGGGAAGTATGAGGTCGTTCTGCGATGGCTCGAAGTTCTGCTTCTTCTTCCATTCTCCTGTGATCTTTGATGAATGGTTGCAGCTGGAATCGTCGTTTCTCCAGGAGTTCACTGTATGGGGGAGGGTCAGGGGCTGCTGGATGAGGGTCAGGGGGTTCAGCTCCTCTGCTTGAGCAGTAGTCCCTGAGAGCTTGTTTGGTCCGGAAGACAGCCTGATGACGATGAGCTACAATGATAGGGTGGAATTCGTCGTATGTGCTCATGTAGAGAAGTCCTCGCCGTTGAGTTTGGGCAGTCCCGTACTCTCTTCTTCCACGTGCAGTTCTGCGGGCTTCTCTGCTTCCAACATTTCGTAGCACATCAAGGAGGTTGTATCCATATATGTCCAGTGTGGCGATTTCACGCCGCAGTTGGCGGCGCCATCGGTCAAAGTTGTGACTCCCATCGGGTGCGAAGCAGAGTGGGGAAATGTTGTCAGTGAGGGAGGCGACTTCGTTGTACATGAGAATGGTGTGTTGTTCCTCTTCCATGGAGAAGGAGGAGTGTTGACAGTTGATTGAAAGGAGAGGGGCAAGAAGATGAGGCCAGTCAGTCTTTACAGGAGGGCCGATGGCGATGAGACGGAGCGGACTTGTTGTATGTGTGTGCTGAAGGAAGTATCAGCGTGGACGCAGGTCGTCGCGGAAGAGGCGATGCGACCGGGCAGATCCGTGTGCCGAGCTGGGAATGATGCGGATGGCGAGGAATGATTGATGATGGAGTGGGCACAGGGGTGAGTCCTCGTACGTGATTGAGGGTACGGCGCGGGCGCAGGTCGTTGCGGAAAGGCGATGCGACCGGGCGGATGCTTGTGTCGAAAGAGTGATAAAGGCGGAAGATGGCTGAGGAACAATGGGTGGCAGAGTGGGTGCAGGGGCGAGCCGCGTGCGCTGATGGAAGTTTCAGCGTGGGCGCGGGTCGTCGCGATTCGAGCGATGCGACCGAGCGGATCCTTGTGCCAAGCTGAGAACGATTTGCAGAAGCGAAGGATGTGATTGACGAATGAGTGGGCGCAGGGGCGAAACCACGTGCGCTGCAGAGTTACGGAGTGGGCGCAGGTCGTCGCAGAACGGGCGATGCGACCGGGCGGATCCTTGTGCCGAGCAGGAAGCAATGTGAAGCAGAGGAAGCGATTGATTGATGAATGGGCGCAGGGGCCGAACCACGTGCGCTGAAGGAAGTTTTCGGTGTGGGCGCAGGTCGTCGCGGAAAAGGCGACGTGACCGGGCGGATCCTTGTGTTGAGCGGAGCTGAAGCGGATGATGGCGGAAAACAATTGATGATGGAGTGGGCGCAGGGGCAAAACCACGTGCGCGAGGAGATGATGCTGATGAGAATGATGGACGGAAGGCGATGCGGAGGATGCTGGTGGGGAGGAGGCGATGCGAAGGCAGAGGAAGCGATTGATTGATGAGTGGACGCAGGGGCGAAACCACGTGCGCGAGTAGATGATGCTGATGCGGATGATGGTTGGAGAGCGGTGCAGAGGATGCTGATGACGAAGAGGAGGCGATGCGGAGGCGGTGTGGATAATGCTGAAGACAAAGAGATGAAGACGAGGCAGAGGCGAGCGGCTAAAGAAGCGGAGGAGACTCGAGTAGGGAGGAGGAGGAATGATGAAGGCAGATGAGGATGAAGGCAGGAAGCTGATGATGATGGAGGAGGCGGGAGGCAGGAAGCAATGTGAGCGGAGAGCAAGGGGGTGAGACACGGCGCGGCAGGTGGAAGCGACACAACCTCTTCTCCTCGCGTTCAGGAGAGTGACGGCTTGTTCCCCAGTTGGCTCGGAAGTTGGAGCAGGAAGACTGGTGGTGTCTGATGTCTTGTTGGCTGGAAGAAGTTGGCTGCGGCAGAGGAGGCCAGGCAGCGGGCAGGGACACTCGACTGCTGATGCCAGAAGAGTGACGGCTTGTTCCCCAGTTGGCTCCGAAATGGGAGCAGGAAGACTGGTGGTGTCCGATATCCTGGCACTGGCAGCTTTGGTTGCAGCTGCTTACGAGGCGAGGAGGCGATGCGAGAAGGCAACTCGAGATGATGGACGCGGGCGGACTGGGGATAGCGACGATGGAGGAGCAGATGAGGATGATGAGGCAGGATGAATGGGAGGAGATGTGAGTGGAGGCAGATGTGATGAGGTGGCAGCGGATGGGAGGTGGCAGGAAGCTTCTCGGTAGTTGACGGCAGGCGGCGGCTTGAGAGTCACTTGCTGCTGATGTAGGCGACACGTCACTGATTGTTAGCCACGAGCGCCAAAGTGGTTGCAGGGCCTTCTTAGGACGACGAGGCGTTTCTTCAGCATAGAGAGCTTGTCAAGCAGAACTGCTGATGTCAGCTGTGAATGAAGCAGAGAGGCGCGGAGTGATGGCAGCGGCGACAGAGAGGAGGCGATGAAGCGGGGGCAATGACAGAGCGATGACGTGGTCACGGATCTCTATGTGATGTTGCCTGAAGCTCTGATACCATGTCAGAAAAATGCAGACACGAGAGTGGCGGTAGCAGAAGCAAGCAGAAGCAATGGGCAGGCACGTGCACGTCAGCAGAGTGACACAAGCAAGAGCGGTCCGAGGAGTTAGTCGCGAGAGCAGGTAGAGCCTGAGAAGCGAGGTAGCCGAGGTAGACAGCTTGATGTGAAAGAGAGAGTGCTTGTGGAGAGAGTGATGGTTGGGGGAGTGTGGGAGCTGAGCGAAGGAGTGAGAGTGACGAAGCGAAGCGTTGAGAGGTGGCGAGGACAAGAAATGCGAGGGATGAGCAGGGCGAAGACACGGCGGCGAAGCCGCAGAACCAAAGGGGAACAGGATATGCAGAACTGTTCTGGTTAACTCGAGGGAATGAACATCCTCGGTATAAAAGGTCAGAACAGGACAAATGAGCAAGGCAACAGCTTCTTTCCACTAGCCGGACGTGGGTGACAGGTGTCACTTTATTAGGGGATAACTTGGCTGATGGGTCCAAACGGTCGCCTGACCAGAGAGCCGTTAGTCAAGGTGGCTCAGTCGGTGGACTTTAATCGTTATTGAAAACGAGGTTTTCTTTCTCTTGTCAAGGCTTCATTTCTGACAACTTACACGTATAAACAAGGTACAATATAGGTGGGTCCGTGTTGCTATTGTGCGCAATGCCTTGACAAAGTTGGCATGTGCCACTGACCATGACCACAAATGTATCAAAGTGACTTTAACTCCTATTGATCATAACACGAGTCAGTCGCGGTCAGAGTGTCCAATCACAGTGCATATGTACTAGGCATGATCTTGCAGGTTCAAAAAAGATAGAATACTGGTGGCTTGGTGTGGCTATTGTGCGCAATGCCTTGACAAAGTTGGCATGTGCCACTGACCATGACTACAAAGTTGACGAAGTGACTTTAACCTCTACGAATTGTAACACGAGTCAGCCACCATCAGAGTGCCCTGTCACAGCGTACATATAATATGCATGACCTTGCATGTATAAACAAGGTAAAAACCTGGTGGCTTGACACGACTATTGTGCGCAATGCCTTGACAAAGTTGGCATGTGCCACTGCCATGACCACAAAGTTTACCAAGTACATTACACGGCTATGAATCATAACACGAGTCAGCCACGGTCAGAGTGTCCAATTTCAATGCAGATATACTGGGCATGACCTTACAGGTACAAACAAGGTAGAATACTGGTGGCTTGGTTTGGCTATTGTGTGCAATGCCTTGACAAAGTTGGCATGTGCCACTGACCATGACCACAAATGTATCAAAGTGACTTTCAATTCTATTGATCATAGCACGAGTCAGCCACGGTCAGAGTGTCCTATCACAGTGCATATGTACTAGGAATGATCTTACAGGTGCAAACAAGGTAGAATACTGGTGGCTCGGTGTGGCTATTGTGCGCAATGCCTTGAAAACGTTGGTAGTGCAACTGACCACGACCACAAAGTTTTCCAAGTGACTTTAACTTCACGAATCGTAACAAAGTTCAGCCACGGTCAGAGTGCCCAATCACAGTGCACATCTAATATGCATGACCTTGCAGGTCTAAACAAGTTAAAAAAACCGGTGGCTTGGCACGGCTATTGTGCGCAATGCCTTGACAGAATTGGCATGTGCCACAGACCATGACCACAAAGTGTACCAAGTACCTTTAACGGCTATGAATCATAACACGAGTCAGTCACGGTCAGAGTGTCCAATCACAGTGCAGATATACTGGGCATGACCTTACAGGTATAAACAAGGTGAAATACAGGTAGCTTGGTGTGGCTATTGTGCGCAATACCTTGACAAAGTTGGCATGTGCCACTGACCATGTATCCTAAGTGACTTTTACTTCTATTGATCATAACACGAGTCAGCCACGGTCAGAGTGTCCAATCACAGTGCAGATATACTAGGCATGATCTTGCAGGTGCAAACAAGGTAGAATACGGGTGGCTTGGTGTCGCTATTGTGCGCAATGCCTTGACAAAGTTGGCATGTGCCACTGACCATGACCACAAAGTTTACCAAGTGACTTTAACGTCTATGAATTGTAACACGAGTCAGCCACAGTCAGAGTATCCAATCACAGTCCAGATGTACTAGGCATGACCTTGCAGGTATAAACAAGGTGAAAAACCGGTGGCTTGGCATGGCTATTGTGCGCAATGCCTTGACAAAGTTGGCATGTGCCACTGACCATGGCCACAAAGTTTACAAAGTACATTAAACGGCTATGAATCATAACACGAGTCAGCCACGGTCTGAGTGTCCAATCACAGTGCAGATATGCTGGGCATGACCATACACGTATAAATAAGGTACAATACAGGTGGCTCCGTGTGGCTATTGTGCACAATGCCTTGACTCAGTTGGCATGTGCCACTGACCATGACCACAAGTGTATCCAAGTGACTTTCACTTCTATTGATCATAACACGAGTCAGCCACGGGCAGAGTGTCCTGTAACAATGCAGATGTACTGGGCATGATCTTACAGTTGCAAACAAGGTAGAATACTGGTGGCTCGGTGTGGCTATTGTGCGTAATGCCTTGACAAAGTTTGCATGTGCCACTGACCATGACCACAATGTTTACTAAGTTTCTTTAACGTCTACGGATCATAACACAAGTTAGCCACGGTCAGAGTGCCAAATCACAGTGCACATCTAAAATGCATGACCTTGCAGGTAAAACAAGGTAAAAAACCGGTGGCTTGGCACGGCGATTGTGCGCAATGCCTTGTGCCACTGACCATGACCACAAAGATTTCCAAGTACATTAAATGGCTATAAATCATAACACGAGTCAGCCACGGTCATAGTGTCCAATCACAGTGCAGATATACTGGGCATGATCTTGTACGTACAAAAAGGGTAGAATACTAGTGGCTCTGTGTGGCCATTTTGCGCAATTCCTTGACAAAGTTGGCATGTGCCACTGACCATGACCACAAATGTATCCAAGTGACTTTTACTTCTGTTGATCATAACACGAGTCAGCCACAGTCAGAGTATCGAATCACAATTCAGATAAACTATGCATGATCGTGCAGGTGTAAACAAGGTAGAATACTAGTGGCTCAGTTTGGCTATTGTGCGCAATGCATTGACAAAGTTGGCATGTGCCACTGACCTTGACCACAAATATATCCAAGTGACTTTTACTTCTATTCATCATAACACCAGTCAGCCACGGTCAGAGTGTCCAATCACAGTGCAGATGTACTAGGCATGATCTTGCAGGTTAAAAAAAGGTAGAATACTCATGGCTCGGTGTGGCTATTGTGCGCAATGCCTTGACAAAGTTGGCATGTGCCACTGACCATGACTACAAAAGTTTACCAAATGACTTTCACCTCTACGAATTGTAACACGAGTCAGCCACGATCAGAGTGCCCAATCACAGCGTACATCTACTATGCATGACCTTGAAGGTATAAACAAGGTAAAAAACCGGTGGCTTGGCACGGCTATTGTGGGCAATGCCTTGACAAAGTTGGCATGTGCCACTGCCATGACCACAAAGTTTACCAAGTACATTAAACGGCTATGAATCATAACACGATTCAGCCACGGTCATATTGTCCAATTTCAGTGCAGATATACTGGGCATGACCTTACAGGTACAAACAAGGTAGAATACTGGTGGCTCGGTGTGGCTATTGTGTGCAATGCCTTGACAAAGTCGGCATGTGCCACTGACCATGACCACAAAGATTTCCAAGTACATTAAATGGCTATAAATCATAACACGAGTCAGCCACGGTCAGAGTGCCCAATCATAGCGTACTTCTAATATGCTTGACCTTGCAGGTAAAAACAAGGTAAAAAACCAGTGGCTTGGCACGGCTATTGTGCGCAATGCCTTGACAAAGTCGGCATGTGCCACTGACCATGACCACAAAGATTTCCAAGTACATTAAATGGCTATAAATCATAACACGAGTCAGCCACGGTCAGAGTGCCCAATCATAGCGTACTTCTAATATGCTTGACCTTGCAGGTAAAAACAAGGTAAAAAACCAGTGGCTTGGCACGGCTATTGTGCGCAATGCCTTGACAAAGTCGGCATGTGCCACTGACCATGACCACAAAGATTTCCAAGTACATTAAATGGCTATAAATCATAACACGAGTCAGCCACGGTCAGAGTGCCCAATCATAGCGTACTTCTAATATGCTTGACCTTGCAGGTAAAAACAAGGTAAAAAACCAGTGGCTTGGCACGGCTATTGTGCGCAATGCCTTGACAAAGTTGGCATGTGCCACTGACCTTGACCACAAATATATCCAAGTGACTTTTACTTCTATTGGTCATAACACGAGTTAGCCACGGTCAGAGTGTCCAATAACAATGCAGATGTACTATGCATGATCTTACAGGTGCAAAGAAGGTGGAATACTGGTGGCTCGGTGTGGCTAGTGTGCGTAATGCATTGACAAAGTTTGCATGTGCCACTGACCATGAGCACAATGTTTACCAAGTGACTTTAACGTCTACGGATCATAACACGAGTCAGCCACGGTCAGAGTGCCCAATCATAGCGTACTTCTAATATGCTTGACCTTGCAGGTAAAAACAAGGTAAAAAACCAGTGGCTTGGCACGGCTATTGTGCGCAATGCCTTGTGCCACTGACCATGACCACAAAGATTTCCAAGTACATTAAACGGCTATAAATCATAATACGAGTCAGCCACGGTCAGAGTGTCCAATCACAGTGCAGATATACTGGGCATGATCTTGCAGGTACAAACAAGGTAGACTACTAGTGGCTCGGTGTCTCTATTTTGTGCAATGCCTTGACAAAGTTGGCACGTGCCACTGACCATGACCACAGGTGTATCCTCGATGAGTGTACTTGGAGCAAGAAACTGCAGGGTTGTAAAGTAAATTCAACTAAGTGTTCTATCTTCGTGTACTTGAATAGTTGGGCCTTAGTCGCAATTCAAGCACATGCTGCCGGTCCATGACTTTCAGTGCGAGTTCAAGCAAACCATGGCTCGATCCTGATTTGAGCCTTGTAGTCTACCCCCAATACCGCAAAGAAAAAATGCACGGCTGCTGGTTCAAACTTACGTTAACCCTGTTTCGTCCTGGAAAATTGAACAACCGGGCAACGACAACATGAACAATGTGAGACCTTGCACCTAGACGTCTGATGACCGAAGTCTCCAAACTACACCACTGAACCCCATACATGAGACAAGTTTAACTTCTCCACTTTCAACATTGTTTGAAAAATATCTAAGACTAGGAGAACATTGTGACCCCACTCTATGCTCCATACCCTGCCTGCAAACCACATATATNGTGGCCCACAGTTGCCGTGGCCCGTACATTACCGCGGCGGACAATCTGTCCCTCCGGCCGTCTCTTTGGCTTGCAGCACATCTAGGGGCTGCTACCATCCTCCCCGGCCAGCACACCGCACCCGTTTCTTGATGCTTGCCTCGACTCTCTGAGGCCCGCGGGTGCTCTCTCGCCCGCCCGCTCATGTTCGACGGCCCTCGTTGATCTCAACTGCTCGTCTCCTCCCGACTCTCGGCTTCTCCTGCAACTGCTCTCCGCTGCTCTCCACGTTCTCTGCGGTCACTCTTGGCTGCACTCGGCTGCCCTCGGCTGTCCGTGACTCTCGGGTATCCCTCTCGTCCCTCTCGGGCTCTCCTCAACCCTAAAGCTCTCTCCCATCTGCTCTCTTGCATGCTGCAGGACTCTCCGCTACCCTCGGCTGTTCTTGGCTGCTCTTGCTCACTCTGCGCTCTCTTCTGCATTCCGCACTGCTGCTGGCTGCCCTCTGCCAGCAGCACTTCTCCTTGAAGGTGACGGCCTCTCGGAGGACGCATAGCCTGATCTACTGCTCTGACCTCGCAGTGCGGTGCATCCTCCACCACTCGCCATCGGACCCTGCTACCTCATCTCTCTCTCTCCCCGTTGGCACCTCCTCACTCTCCCTCGCCCTTGGCTGCTTCTGCAGCCACATCAGGCACCCTGGATTCGCCACCCCTTGACGGGCCTCCGGACCAGGAGCTCGATTCTCCTCGCACTGCAGCACGTTACGCAAACCACGGGTGGGAGGACCCTTGGGACTGTGAGGCATGATCTTGCAGGTACAAACAAGATAGAATACTGGTGGCTCGGTGTGGCTATTGTGCGCAATGCCTTGACAAAGCTGGCAGTACCACTCACCATTACCACAACGTTTACCAAGTGACTTTAAATTTTACGAATCGTAACAAGATTCAGCCATGGTCAGGGTACCCAACCACAGTGTACATTTAATATGCATGACCTTGCAGGTATAAACAAGTTAAAAACCGGTGGCTTGGCACGGCCATTGTGCGCAATGCCTTGACAAAAGTGGCATGTGCCACAGACTATCACCACAAAGTTTACCAAGTACCTTTAACGGCTATGAATCATAACACGAGTCAGCCACGGTCAGAGTGTCCAATCACAGTGTAGATATACTGGGCATGACCTTGCAGGTATACACAAGGTAAAATACTGGTGGTTTGGTGTGGCTATTGTGTGCAATGCCCTGAGAAAGTTGGCATGTGCCACTGACAATGACCACATATGTATCCAAGTGACTTTTACTTCTATTGATCATAACACGAGTCAGCCATGGTCAGAGTGTCCAATCACAGTGCAGATGTACTAGGCATGATCTTGCAGGTACATACAAGGTAGAATACTAGTGTCTCGGTGTGGCTGTTTTACGCAATGCCTTGACAAAGTTGGCATGTGCCACTGACCATGACCACAAATGTATCCAAGTGACTTTTACCTCTATTGATCATAACACGAGTCAGCCACCGTCTGAATGTCCAATCACAGTGCAGATGTACTAGGCATGATCGTGCGGTTGCAAACAAGGTATAATACTGGTGGCTTCGTTTGGCTATTGTGCGCAATGCCTTGACAAAGTTGGCATGTGCCACTGACCGTGACCACAAGTGTATCCAAGTGACTTTTACTTCTATTGATCATACCACGAGTCAGCCGCGGTCATAGTGTCCAATTACAGTGCAGATGTACTAGGCATGATCTTGCTGGTTAAAAAAAGGTAGAATACTGGTGTCTTGGTGTGGCTATTGTGCGCAATGCCTTGACAAAGTTGGCATGTGCCACTGACCATGACCACAAAGTTTACCATGTGAATTTAACTTCTACGAATCGTAACACGAGTCAGCCACTGTGAGAGTGTCCAATTACAGCGTACATCTAATATGCACGACCTTGCAGGTATAAACAAGGTAAAAACTGGTGGCTTGGCACGGCTATTGTGCGCAATGCCTTGACAAATTTGGCATGTGCCACTGCCATGACCACAAAGTTTTCCAAGTACCTTTAGTGGCTATGAATCAAAACACGAGTCAGCCACGGTCAGAGTGTCCAATAACAGTGCACATACACTGGGCATGACCTTACAGGTATAAACAAGGTAAAATACTGGTGGCTCGGTGTGGCTATTGTGCGCAATGCCTCCATAAAGTTGGCATGTGCCACTGACCATGACCACAAATGTATCCAAGTGACATTTACTTCTATTGATCAGAACACGAGTCAGCCACGGTCAGAGTGTCCAATCACAGTGCAGATGTACTAGGCATGATCGTGCAGGTGCAAACAAGGTAGAATACTGGCGGCTCCATGTGGCTCTGGTGCACAATGCCTTGACAAAGTTGGCATGTTCCACTGATCATGGCCACAAAGTTTACCAAGTGACTTTAACTTCTACGAATCATAACACGAGTCAGCCACGGTCAGAGTGCCCAATCAAAGTGCACATCTAATCTGCATGACCTTGAAATTAAAAAAATGGAAAAAAACTGGTGGCCTGGCACGGCTATGGTGCGCAATGCCTAGACAAAGTTGGCATGTGACAATGACCATGACCACAAAGTATACCAAGTACATTAAACAGCTATGAATCATAAAACAAGTCAGCCACGGTCAGAGTGTCCAATCACAGTGTAGATGTACTGGGCATGGCCTTGCAGGTATAAACAAGGTAGAATGCTGGTGGCTCGGCGTGGCTATTGTGCGCAATTCCTTGACAAAGTTGGCATGTGTCACTGAACATGACTACAAATGTATCCAAGTGACTTTTACTTCTATTGATCATAACACGAGTCAGCCACGGTCAGAGTGTCCAATCACAGTGCAGATGTACTAGGCATGATCTTCCAGGTGCAAACAAGGTAGAATACTGGTGGCTCGGTGTGGCTATTGTGCGTAATGCCTTTAGTAAGTTGGCATGTGCCACTGACCATGACCACAAAGTGTACCAAGTGACTTTAACATCTACGAATCGTAATACGAGCCAGCCACGGTCAGAGTGCCCAATCACAGTGCACATCTAATATGCATGACCTTGCAGGTATAAACAAGTTAAAAAACCGGTGGCTTGGCACGGCTATTGTGCGCAATGCCTTGACAAAGTTGGCACGTGCCACTGACCATGACCACAAAGTTTACCAAGTACCTTAAACGGCTATGAACAATAACACGAGTCAGCCACGGTCAGAGTGCCCAATCACAGTGCAGATATACTGGGCATGACATAACAGGTATAGACAAGGTAAAAAACTAGTGGCTCGGTGTGGCTTTTGTGCGCAATGCCTTGACAAAGTTGGCATGTGCCACTGACCATGACCACAAATGTATCCAAGTGACTTTTACTTCTATTAATCATAGCACGAGTCAACCAGGATCAGAGTGTCCAATCACAGTGCAGATGTACTAGGCTTGATCTTGCAGGTGCAAACAAGGTACAATACTGGTGGCTCGGTGTGACTATTGTGCGCAATGCCTTGAAAACGTTTGCATGTGCCACTGACCATGACCACAAAGTTTACCAAGTGACTTTAACTTCTACGAACCATAACACGAGTCAGCCACGGTCAGAGTGCCCAATCAAAGCGCACATCTAATATGCATGACCTTGCAGGTAAAAACAAGGTAAAAACCCGGTGGCTTGGCACGGCTATTGTGCGCAATGCCTTGACAAAGTTGGCATGTGCCACTGACCATGACCACAAAGTTTACCAAGTGACTTTAACTTCTACGAACCATAACACGAGTCAGCCACGGTCAGAGTGCCCAATCAAAGCGCACATCTAATATGCATGACCTTGCAGGTAAAAAAAAGGTAAAAACCCGGTGGCTTGGCACGGCTATTGTGCGCAATGCCTTGACAAAGTTGGCATGTGCCACTGACCATGACCACAAAGTTTACCAAGTACATTAAACGGCTATGAATCATAACACGACTCAGCCACGGTTAGAGTGTCCAATCACAGTGCAGATATACTTGGCATGAACGTGCAGGTATAAACAAGGTAGATTACTGGTGGCTCGGTGTGGCTATTGTGCGCAATTCCTTGACAAAGTTGGCATGTGCCACTGACCATGACCACAAATGTATCCAAGTGACTTTTACTTCTATTGATCATAACACGAGTCAGCCACGGTCAGAGTGTCCAATCACAGTGCAGATGTACTAGGCATGATCTTACAGGTTCAAAAAAGGTAGAATACTGGTGGCTCGGTGTGGCTATTTTGCGCTATGCCTTGACAAATTTGGCATGTGCCACTGGCCATGACCACAAATGTATCCAAGTGACGTTTACTTCTCTGGATCATAACACGAGTCAGCCACGGTCAGAGTGTCCAATCACAGTGCACATGTACTAGGTATGATCGTGCAGGTGCAAACAAGGTAGAATACCGGTGGCTCGGTTTGGCTATTGTGCGCAATGCCTTGACAAAGTTGGCATGTGCCACTGACGATGACCACAAATGTATCCAAGTGACTTTTACTTCTATTGATCATAACACGAGTCAGCCACGGTCAGAGTGTCCAATCACAGTGCAGATGTACTGGGCATGATCCTGCAGGTTAAAAAAAGGTAGAATACTGGTGGCTTGGTGTGGCTATTGTGCGCAATGTCTTGACAAAGTTGGCTTGTGCCACTGACCATGACCTTAAAGTTTAGCAAGTGACTTTAACGTCTACGAATCGTAACACGGGTCAGCCCCAGTCAGAGTGCCAAATCATAGTTTAGATGTACTAGGCATGACCTTGCAGGTATATATAAAGGTTTCAAAACCGGAGGCCTGGCACGGTTACTGTGCGCATTACCTTGACAAAGTTGGCATGTCCCACTGACCATGACCACAAAGTTTTCCAAGTACCTTAAACGGCTATGAACCATAACACGAGTCAGCAACGGTCGGAGAGTCCAATCACAGTGCACATATACTGGGCATGACCTTGCAGGTACAAACAAGGTAGAATACTTGTGGCTCGGTGTGGCTATTGTACGCAATGCCTGGACAAAGTTGGCATGTGCCACTGACCATGACCACAAATGTATCCAAGTGACTTTACTTCTATTGATCATAACACGAGTCAGCCACTTTCAGAGTGTCCAATCAAATGTACTAGGCATGATCCTTCTGGTTCAAACAAGGTAGAATACTGATGGCTCAGTGTGCACAACGCCTTGATAAAGTTGGCATGTGCCACTCACCATGGCCACAAAGTTTACCAAGTGACTTTAACTTCTAGGAAACGCAACACGAGTCAGCCACGGTCAGAGTGTCCAATCACAGCGTACATCTAATATGCATGACCTTGCAGGTATAAGCTAGGTAACAAACCGGTGGCTTGGCACGGCTATTGTGCACAATGCCTTGAAAAAGTTGGCATGTGCCACTGACCATGACCATAAAGTTTACCAAGTACATTAAACGGCTATGAATCATAACACAATTCAGCCACGGTCAGAGTGTCAAATCACAGTACAGATATACTGGGCATGACCTTGTAGGTATAAACAAGGTAGAATACTGGTGCCTCGGTTGGCTATTTTGCGCAATGCCTTGACAAAGTTGGCATGTGCCACTGACCATGACCACGAATACATCCAAGTGACTTTTACTTATATTAACCATAACAAGAGTCCGCCACGGTCAGAGTGTCCAATCACGGTGCAGATGTACTAGGCATGATCTTGCAGGTACAAACAAGGTAGAATGCTGGTCGCTCGGTGTGGCTATTGTGCGCAATGCCCTGACAAAGCTAGCATGTGCCACTGACCATGACCACAAAGTTTATCAAGTACATTAAACCGCTATGAATAACAACATGAGTCAGCCACGGCCAGAGTGTCCAATCACAGTGTAGATATACTGATCATGACCTTGCAGGTATAAACAAGGTAGAATACTGGTGGCTTGGTGTGGCTATTGTGCGCAATGCCTTGACAAAGCTAGCATGTGCCACTGACCATGACCAAAAATGTATCCTAGTGACTTTTACTTCTATTGATCATAACACGACTCACCCACGGTCAGAGTGTCCAATCACGGTGCAGATGTACTAGGCATGACCTTGCAGGTATAAACAAAGTAGAATACTGGTGGCGCGGTGTGGCTATTGTGCGCAATGCCCTGACAAAGCTAGCATGTGCCACTGACCATGACCAAAAATGTATCCTAGTGACTTTTACTTCTATTGATCATAACACGACTCACCCACGGTCAGAGTGTCCAATCACGGTGCAGATGTACTAGGCATGACCTTGCAGGTATAAACAAAGTAGAATACTGGTGGCGCGGTGTGGCTATTGTGCGCAATGCCCTGACAAAGCTAGCATGTGCCACTGACCATGACCAAAAATGTATCCTAGTGACTTTTACTTCTATTGATCATAACACGACTCACCCACGGTCAGAGTGTCCAATCACGGTGCAGATGTACTAGGCATGACCTTGCAGGTATAAACAAAGTAGAATACTGGTGGCGCGGTGTGGCTATTGTGCGCAATGCCCTGACAAAGCTAGCATGTGCCACTGACCATGACCAAAAATGTATCCTAGTGACTTTTACTTCTATTGATCATAACACGACTCACCCACGGTCAGAGTGTCCAATCACGGTGCAGATGTACTAGGCATGACCTTGCAGGTATAAACAAAGTAGAATACTGGTGGCGCGGTGTGGCTATTGTGCGCAATGCCCTGACAAAGCTAGCATGTGCCACTGACCATGACCAAAAATGTATCCTAGTGACTTTTACTTCTATTGATCATAACACGACTCACCCACGGTCAGAGTGTCCAATCACAGTGCAGATGTACTAGGCATGATTTTGCAGGTACAAACAAGGTAGAATACTGGTGGCTCCGTGTGGCTATTGTGCACAATGCCTTGACAAAGCTTGCATGTGCCACTGACCATGACCACAAAGTTTACCAAGTGAGTTTAACTTCTACGAATCATAACACGAGCCACGGTAAGAGTGCCCAATCACAGCGCACATCTAATATGCATGAACGTGCAGGTATAAACCATGTAAAAAACCGGTGGAGTGGCATGGCTATTGTGCGCAATACCTTGACAAAGTTGGCATGTGCCAATGACCATGACCACAAAGTTTACCAAGTACCTTAAACGGGTATGAATCATTACACGTGTCAGCCACGGTCAGAGTGTCCAATCACAGTGCAGATATACTGGGCATGACCTTGCAGGTATAAACAAGGTAGAATATTGGTGGCTCGGTGTGGCTATTGTGTGCAACGCCTTGACAAAGTTGGCATGTGCCACTGACCATGACCACACATGTATCCAAGTGACTTATACTTCTATTGATCAAAACAAGCGTAAGCCATGGACAGAGTGTCCAATCACAGTGCACATGTACTAGGCATGATTTTGCAGGTGCAAACAAGGTAGAATACTGGTGGCTTGGTGTGGCTATTGTGCGCAATGCCTTGACAAAGTTGGCATGTGCCACTGACCATGACCACACATGTATCCAAGTGACTTATACTTCTATTGATCAAAACAAGCGTAAGCCATGGACAGAGTGTCCAATCACAGTGCACATGTACTAGGCATGATGTTGCAGGTGCAAACAAGGTAGAATACTGGTGGCTTGGTGTGGCTATTGTGCGCAATGCCTTGACAAAGTTGGCACGTGCCACTGACCATGACCACAAAGTTTACCAACTACCTTAAACGGCTATGAATCATAACGCGAGCCAGCCACGGTCAGAGTGTCCAACCACAGTGCAGATATACTGGGCATGCCCTTGCAGGTATAAACAAGGTATAATACTGGTGGATCTGTGTGGCTATTGTACGCAATGCCTTGACAAATTTGGCATGTGCCACTGACCATGACTACAAATGTATTGAAGTGACGTTTACTTCTATTAATCATAACACGAGTCAGCCACGGTCGGAGTGTCCAATCACAGTGCAGATGTACAAGGCATAATCTTGCAGGTACAAACAAGGTAGAATACTGGTGGCTCGGTGTGGCTATTGTGCGCAATGCCTTGACGAAGTTGGCATGTGCCACTGACCATGACCACAAAGTGTACCAAGTGACTTTAACTTCTATGAATCGTTACACGAGTCAGCCACGGTCAGAGTGCCCAATCACAGTGCATATCTAATATGCATGACCTTGCAGGTATAAACATGGTAAAAACCAGTGGCTTGGCACGGCTATTGTGCGCAATGCCTTGACGAAGTTGGCATGTGCCACTGACCATGACCACAAAGTGTACCAAGTGACTTTAACTTCTATGAATCGTTACACGAGTCAGCCACGGTCAGAGTGCCCAATCACAGTGCATATCTAATATGCATGACCTTTCAGGTATAAACAAGGTAAAAAACCAGTGGATTGGCACGGCTATTGTGCGCAATGCCTTGACAAAGTTGGCATGTGCCACTGACCATGACCACAAAGTTTACCAAGTGACTTTAACTCCTACGAATCGTAACACGACTCAGCCACAGTTCGAGTGCCCAATCACAGTGTACATGTAGTATGCATGACCTTTTAGGTATAAGCAGGGTGAAAAACCCGTTTCTTGGCACGGCTATTGTGTGCAA
>SZWC01006651.1:6369-30122 GCA_023375785.1 Penium margaritaceum
TTATCAGGACTAGCTAACACTTGGCCCTTCTATTGCTTCATTCGCTGCCTCTGCTCTTCATAATCCTCTCTGTTCTTGGTCCATTCTGCAGAGCTGGGAGCAGGATGAGGGACTGTGGCATCCAGACGCGTTCGCTCACAGCTGCATAGCCGAGTCCAACCACAGCAGCACCCTCTTTCCGCTGTTTGACCTCAGCTCCCCATGCCCTGCCCCCCTCCTCTACGCCAACCCAGTGCCTCGTTGGCCCTTCTTCCTCTTCCTCGCAGGCGCCATGGCCTGCCTCCTCTGCAGCACAGCCTGTCACCTCTTTGCCTGCCAGTCCCACGATGTGTTCCGCCTCATCCACAGCTTTGACTACGCCGGTATCGCTGCCCTCATCGCCACTTCCTTCTTCCCTCCTGTCTACTACGGCTTCTACTGCCAACCCCTCGTCCGTAACATCTACCTTGGCGCGATCCTCGTCATGGGGGTCTGCACCGTTGTGGTCTCCCTCCATCCAGCTTTCCACGGCGCCAAGTCACGCACCCTACGCACCTCCCTCTTCTTTGGGATGGGCGTCTCCGGTGTCATCCCTTGCGGTCACAAGCTGCTCTACTACTTTCAGGAGCCCGTGGCCATCACCACCACTCTCCTCGAGCTCCTCATGGGAGCGCTCTATGGCGTGGGCGCCCTGTTCTACGCAACACGCATCCCTGAGAGGTGGATGCCTGGGAAATTTGACATTGCAGGGCACAGCCACCAGATCTTTCATGTGCTTGTCATAGCGGCGGCTTACACGCATTACCGCACTGGCTTGCTGTACCTGCAGTGGAGAGACGTCCACGGCTGCATGTGAAGGACTCAGTCCAGTCGGTCGCCTTCCTGTGCGAGGTTATTGCCAGGGTTGGTGTTGAGGATGTGTACAATTCGGGTTCAGCCCAAACGAGTCGGGCTGCACAGGGGTCCTGTCAGCGGAGCTTGAGGAGGATCCGGATCCGTGGGGCGGATCCTCCACCTGGATTCGGATTCAGGGATCTGGATCCAGGACCCGGATCTGGAGATCCAGCTTCTGGATCCACAAATCTTTCTATTTGGGAGGTCATTGGTGGAACCATGTAAATCATCAAAGTAGAAAAAAGAAACACGCCAGTGTTGATGTTCTCTACCTCGCGCATGTTCAGTGCGAATGCAGGAGCCTCCCTTCGCCCTGTGGTGTATGGCCTGCGTTTAGTGAAGAGGAATTAATGCTGATGTGGCGCACACACTTTCTACATCCGCGCGACCCTTCTGTGGACTACCTGTCCTTGCGATAACTTGGAGTTTGGATGAGAGAAGGAAAGTTTGGCAGTTCAGATATCATGTGACTATTGAATGTATTTACAGTTGGTAGGCAAAAGAGCGCACCAGTGTTTACCGCCCGGTGGTGCGATGTCATACGATTGGAAAAGCTGTAGTTCATGCAGCATATATGTTTGACTGTGGCTCAACACCAAGCCTGAGCAGGAAAACCTAGTCAGCAGGTTGGGGCAGCAGCATTGTTGATGCAGCGTGCGGGCTTCCATGCTCGTTGCTGAAGTCTGCTACCCCCTCAGTCTGCTGCTCTAGAGTCTAAGTCTGGAAGCTCTGGGTTTGCTACTCAGAAACGCGTGCGCCAATGTTAGCGCCAGAAAGCAGCTGAAAACTGAAAGTGACTGATTAGGAATGAAGAATGAGCAACAATGGGAGACCCCTCCAAGTTCTAGCTCCCCCCCCACTAGTGTAGAACTTGTTACTCAGCTAACCAACCAATCAGGAAATAGTCCTAGACCTATTTTCTGGCAGACAGGGTTTTCTAGGTGAGCCCTGCTAGACGCTCGACAGCCCAAAACCCGGGCGTCGTCCGTTTCGCCTAAAAACTGGAACATACCATGATACCGACGCTGCAAAAGCAGTCATGCGGTCAGAATCAGCTAGAAAAACAGTAGCAAAGAGTTATGGCTGCTCGAACCCAGGCAGTGCCTACGACAGTCAGTGATGCCAAACAGGGCCACACAGCAAGAGACATGGACCCGAGGCACAGCATGATGCTGCAGACGCAATGCCACAACAAAAAAACAACGATGGGTGCATGCAGGCAGCATCTGCAGTGGGAGTGACCGCCGGCGGCCCGACCGCCGAGAAGGCCTGCCGATGGAGCTGAGCGCATCGCCGGAGGGAGGAGGCTCCATCGAACAGTGCGTGGGCCTCAGCACGCGTCAGCTCCACCGAGTGACACTCCAGCAGCGTCGAGTCTCGCCGTCAGTCATCTGCATGCCGATGTACACAAGCCGGGAGGACACAACAGAGTACAATGAGAGATGCACGAAAACCAACACTCCCCCATGACTCACAGGCGTAGTGCACATGTGCGGGCAGAGACACCCTCAACGACCAGACTCCCCCAAGCTACGCAGAGACGCAACCAGGGACAGAGAGTCACTCACGGACGCACGTCGACCGAACTTACAGCCTTCTTGAACGAGTCATCCTTCAGTGCCTTGGTCAAGAAGTCAGCCAACTGCCATGCTGTCTCAACCCACACGATGCTGATGCTACCGTCATGCAACAACGAACGCAAATAGTGATACCCAACGTTCATGTGATTTGTGTGTGATGCACGCCGTCATTGTCGGCGATGGCCATGGCACTCTCATTGTCACAATGCAACGTGATGGATGCGACAGACTTGCGCAACTAGGACAACAGACGACACAACCACACACTCTCACACACGCCTGAGCCAAGAGCAATGTACTCAGCCTCAGCAATGCTGCGTGCAATGCACCACTGCTTGCCACTGCGCCAAGACACAGTCGTGCCGCCGATCAGAAAGATCGAGCATGAGCGACTCTTACCGTCCGGACTGCCCGCACAATCACTGTCGGTGTAGCCCACCGCGACAAGAGACGGCTGACGGCGGAACATGAGACCTCGGCGAGGAGTCGAGACGACATAGCGCAGTACTCGGATCGCGGCCTCGTAGTGGAGGTGACGCGAGTCTTGAGAAAATTGGGCCAGGAGGTTGACGGCGAACGCCATGTCTGGGCGCGTCATCGTCGCCAGGAACATCAGTGACCCGATGACTCGGAGGTACGTGGTCACGTCAACTGGCTCCCCCACAACAGCTGGGTCAAGACTCTTTAGCTTCACCTGGCCATCTGGTGACATGGGTGAGGATGCGCTTGGCACGAGTGGCAGGTCCTTCGCAAAGCGGGTGGACAGAGTCTGCACATAGGCGGCCTGGTGGATGTGCAGGACGCCCTGGGAGCAATCATGTTCGAGCTCCATGCCCAGGAAGACTCTGGCAGATCCGAGATCCTTCATCTGGTAGGCGGCGTGCAGGAAGTCCTTGACACGCTGGATGGCAGCCGTGTCTGGCAACGCAATGAGGAGATCGTCGACGTAAACCAGGAACGCAGTGAGAGTCTGGCCTCGCGGACTGACAAACAGTGCAGGGTCAGCGGTGCTACGCTGGAGCTCGCCACGAAGGAGTGTGCTGCTGATCTCCTGGTTCCAGCACCGAGGCGACTACTTCAGGCCATAGAGGGCCTTACGCATTCGCCAGACTCTCCCAGTGCCATCGTCAAAGCCTGGGGGCAGCACCATGTAGAGCTCCTCAACCTCCAGTGAACCATGGAGAAAAGCGTTGCTCACATCCATCTGATGCAGCTCCCACCCATGCTGGGCGACCAGGCTGAAGAGTGCCCGGCTAGTGGAGAACCGGCCAACAAGGGCAAAGATCTGGTCGTAGTCGACCCCAGGAATCTGGATAAACCCCTTGGGTGTAAGGCGGGCCTTGTACTTGTCCAAGGACCCGTTGGGCTTCCACTTGTGCCGCAAGACCCACTTGGCGCCGATGGCCTTCCGACCTGGAGAAAGGTCGACGAGGTCGTACACGTGGTGCTGTCGGATAGCAGCGAGCTCATTGGCGTAGGCAGTGTCCCAGTGTACAGCCTTAGGAGAGGCTCGTACCTCGCGCAGGGTGGCTGGGTCCTCCAGGCGTGCTGTGGAGCAGACTGAGAGAGCGTGTGCATCTCGAGCCCCGAGTGGGATGCGCGCGAGTGCAGCCACGACAGCGTGCCGATGGTCATGATGAAGCATGGCGTAGCCCAGTGGGGAGCCCGGGTGAAGGTCTGTAATGATGGCCGAGGTGGTCAAGCCGAGGGCCTTGGTGCCAGGGTCCCCACTAACGACCGTGGGAGTGGAGGAGACACGTGGAGCCACGAGGGGTTGAGGCGCCATGGAGCGCGGTGCGACAGTATGTGCGCTCACCGACGGCCTGGGTCGGAGGTTGCTGCCTGGGCCACGTGTGTAGTGTGGCAGGGCAGGCGATGGCACTGAGTCCGACGGGCCAATGGAGGCGACGGGGTTGCTGGCCCGGAGGGGCCAGCGGATGCAACTGGAGCTGTTGGTTCGGAGGGGCCAGTGGACGTGACTTAGGCTGCCGGTCCGGAGGGACCAGCGGACGCAACTGGGGCTGCCGGCCCAGAGGGGCCAGTGGAAGCGACTGGAGCTGCTGGCCCGGAGGGGCCTGTGGGCGCAATTGGGGGTACCGGCTCAGAGGGGCCAGTGGACGCGACTGGGGCTGCTGGCCTGGAGGGGCCAGTGGGCGCGACAAGGGCTGCCGGCTCAGAGGGGCCAATGGACGCGACTGGGGCTGCCGGCCCGGAGGGACCTGCGGAGACGACTAGGGCTGCCGGCTCAGAGGGACCAGCGGACGCGACTGGGGCTACCGGCCCGGAGGGACCAGCTGACGCTACTGGGGCTGCCGACTCGGAAGGTCCAGCGGGTGCGGCTTGGGCTACCGGCCCGGAGGGACCAGCGGATGTGTCACCCGGAAGCGGTAGGACGGAGGACGGACTCACCACTCCTCCACGTGACGGGATAGACACGGACAAGCGGGAGCAAATAAGGTCGCAAGGAAACAGGTCCTCGAAGAAGAGAGCATAACGGGACTCAACGATGCAGTGCCGGGAGGGATCCCAGAAGCACCAGGCCTTGGACTGACGAGAGACACCGAGGAAGGTGCAAGGACGTCCGCGGGGGGCGAGCTTGCCGCCCTGCTGCGGGGTGGGTAGCCACACAATGGTCACGTAGCCTCAGCCGCGTGCCGGGCGGAGGTCAGCGCGCTGACCGCACCAATGCTGGTACGACGTGGACTGGCGGGGAAGGGGAGCGTGGGGAATCCGGTTCCAAACCCAGGTCATTTAGGCCATGGCTTCAAAATAGAAGCCATTTGAGAGACCGGACTCGACCCGCATGGTGCGGACGGCGTCGGCCATGGTACGGTTCCACTGTTTGGAGACACCGTTCTGGGCGGGCGTGTAGGGCGCAAATGTCTCATGGTGGATCCCGCGGGAGGCGAGAAAGGTCGTGGCCTCTCCCATGTACTCACCACCGCGATCGGAGCGAAAGCGGCGAAGGTAGCGGCCACACTCGCGCTCCGCAAGGACAAGCCAGTCTTGGACGGCTCGGGCAACATTGCTCTCCTGCCGAAGGCAGAAGACCCAGCAGTAGCGAGAATAGTCATCACTGAGGGTGAGGACATAGCGGCCATGCTCGCCGACGGACTCGATGGAGAGAAGGCCCATGACATCCGAGTGGACGAGGTTGAGAGGGGCGGATGCACGAGAGGAAGACCGAGGGTACGTGGACCGGTGCATCTTCCTCTGAGCGCAATCAATGCACTCAGTGGGGCACGGGAGAGGGAAAGTCTCCGGGTCAAGGCCCTTGGCCGGCTGGGTGCGGAGCATGCGGTCTACGGCGGCAAAGTGGACGTGGCAAAGGCGGCGGTGCAAGAGGCGGGTGTGCTGAGGAGAAAGCGTACTGGTGACAAACACATGGCCTGTGGCGGCCGATGGGAAGGAGACGAAAGGAGAGGAGGAGAGGCGAGGTACATGCCACAGGTTGCCACGGGCGGTGGCGTGCAGTACGACAAGACCAGACGGATGCAACGACACAGTGCCAACACCACGCGAGTGCACAACGTCCAAGCTCATGCGGTCAAGGGCAGTGATGGACAGGAGGCTGAGCTCGAGACCAGGGACGAAGAGGACATCGATCAGAAAGACGTCACCGGCAGGACCACGAAAACGAACGACGCCAACACTACGGACAAGCAACACCTGTCCGGAGCCTGTCCGGACACCGGAGACATCGCCTACAGGACTGAGCATGCTAAAGGCCTCACGAGAGGCCGTCATGTGATGCGTGGCCCCGGAGTCGATGATCCAAGTCTCAGCGGGGTCCTGGACCGGGGTCGCCAGATCGCTAACGGTCACATGGCAGCAAGCAAGGGACGCAGACGTGGTGGAAGGAGGCGCGAACCGAGACTGCCACTCGTCAAGCCACGTACCGTCATCATGGGAAGGGGTAGAGGAAACCATGCGAGACGACGAGACAGACAAGGAAAGAGGACACGACCGTAGCTCAGTCTCAGTCATCTAGGGCTGGGCAGGAGAGCAGGAGGTGATGCAATTCGCACTTCCCTAGGGAGGAGGGCGTATCAGGCCGAGCTGGAGCGCGATGTACTGCTCCAACTGACGCTCATGGGAGGACGGCCCGGGAGTGTAGACCGAGTGCAGAGTGACGGCACCGGATCCCGGGTAAGGGAAGGATTGTGCCGGTGACGGGAACAGAGGCACCGACGGCTGCGGATAGTACTGCTACGGCGTAGGTCTCTACCAGACTGGCGGAGCTGTCGGAGTGGGGGAGCTGCTGGACGAGGTCGAGGCGTCAGGGCCGGCGGCAGCTACGGCAGCAGAGGCAAGACGGCGCTCCCGTTGGCGGCGCATGGTGGCGATGACGCGCGCCCCGTCCGTCGGGAGAGGGCATGTGTACCACCCGTGCTCGGGCTGGCCACAGTTGTGGCAGACCGAGCCACCACCGTTGGACCCGGTCGACGGCTGCTGCTACTGCTGCGACGGACCCTTTCCTTTCTTGTTTTGGTCTTTCTTCTTCTTCCTCGAAGACGATGAGGTAGTTGCGGCGGGGGAAGCGACGGCCACGGAGGCGACGGCAGGGGAGGCGACGGCAAGGGAGGTAAGAGCCTCCGTGCGCTGGAGTTGGGACTCAAGACGAGCTTCCTCAATGCGGAGGAAGAGCTCGTATGCCCAAGGCATGAGGGTGCCCTGGGCCATAGTGGAGAGGACGTCCTGGGGGTAGTGCACGAAGACGCCCGCGTACGCGCTGGTGGCGACATGCTTGATGGTGAGGAGCGCGGCCAGAGGATATGGGACAGATCTGCCGAGATGTCCTGCGCTCGCTGCCAGTAAGCAGTGACGGTCTCGGTCTCCCCCATGTGCAGAGAGTTGAACTCCCGTAGCAGACGACTGGTCTCAGCTTCGCTGGACAGGCGATGGGGATGGGTGAGGACGTGCCAAGCGGCTGCAAGGTCAGGAGTGGCGCCAGCGGTGAAGTCGCAGAGGAAAGGCTCTAGGGCCAGGTGGAAAACCGGAGGGGCGACTAGGACTAGGGCACGGACAGCGCAACCAGCGTCATAGAACTGGTTGGCCTAGGTGGGGTCATACGGGAGAGTGTAGTATGCCCACAGGCCCTCACCTTGACCCAGATCCGGAAGCTGAGCTCCCAGCTCCGGAACTGCTCGCCGGCTTGAAGCGGCGACGGCGGCGTCTCAAAGTCCTTTTGCCTGCGGCCGGCGCCCGGAGTGGGGCCAAGGACGGAGGTCACTGTCTGCCGCTAGCGCTAAGTCTGCTGCTATCCCAGGTAGTGCGTGGCAGCAGACACAGCTGGGCTGGCGTGTTCTGGAGGGATGAATGATGGCGGCGCACTGGTGGCAATCTGGGGGGCTAATGGCTGCAGCGCTGCAAGCTGCTGCGTTAAGGCAGCGAGCTGTTGCTGAAGAGCAGCGAGGGGGTCAGGGTTGCTGCCAACGACCCCAGTGGGCTACTGCTGCTATTGCTGCTGCTGCTGTTGCTGCTGCTGATTCTGCTGCTGCTGCCGCTGCTACTGCTGCTGCCGCCGCTGCTGTTGCTGCTGCTGCTGCTGTTGCTGCTGCTACTGCTGCAGTCGCTGCAAGAAAGGAGGGTTGGGGGTCCCCCCAACAGAGGAGGACCCCTTCCCACCGGGACAACCAGCCATGGTTTGGTGCCCCTTGTTTTTTGTGTGTGTGTTGATGACGTCAGCAGTGGGATGCTGACGTCAGCGGCAGCGGTTGTTGGGGCCGCTGCTGCAGCTACTGTTGTCGCTGCTGCTGCTGTTACTGCTACAGCTGTTGGTGTTGCTGCCGCTGCTGCTGCTGCTGATGTTACTGATGCAGGTTCTGCTGCTGCTGTTGCTGCAACTATTGCTGCAGCTGCTACTGCTGCTGCTACGGCTGCAACTGCTACTGTTGCTACTGCTGCTGCTGCGGTTGTAGTTGCAGCAGCAACTGCTAGTGCTACGGGCTGTTGCGGCTGCTATGGCTGCTATAGCAGCTAAGACAGCTGCTGCAACCGCGGCAGAGAAGCTGGTGGGATGGGGGATTTTCTTTCTCTTGTCTCTTTTTTTTCTTTCTCTTTCGCCTGTCACAGTGGGCAGCTGCCCGCTGTTTGGTGCGAGCAGCGGGCTGGTGCTCGCTGGCAACGGGCTGCTGCTCGCTGGCAGTGAGCTACTACTCCCTGGCAGCAGCCGGCTGCTGCTCGCTACTCGCTTGCTGCGAGCTGCGAGCAGCAGCAGTAGCTGCTGGCTGCTGCCGGCAGTTGCTCGCTACTACTGCTGCTGCTGCTGGCTGCTGCTGCGGCTCGCTATTGCGGCTGATGCAGCTTGCTGCTGCTGCTTCACGCTGCTGCAGCTGTTGCTTGCTGCCGCTGCTGCTTACTGCTGTTGCGGGCTGCTACTACGGACTGCTGCGGGCTACTACTGCTGCGTGCTGCTACTGGGGGCTGCTACTGCTGCAAGCTGCTGCAAGCTGCTGCTTCTGCCTGCTATCGCTACTGCACGCAGCTGCTGCTGCTAATACTCGCTGCCGTTGCCTGTAGCTGCCGTTGCTGTAGACTGCTGCTGCTGCGTGCTGGTGCCAGTTAGTGCATCTAGGTGACGTTGTAGCGTGCGTCGTTGCTTGCAGATGTCAGACGCGGCCTGTCGCTCACCTCCTCGCGTCAGGCGTGGGGGTCAGTGCTACCGAAAAGATTTCGGTAGCCTGTCCCCTGGCCCAGTGGCCATGGGAAAAAATCTGACGCCGCCACCAGGCGGGTTAATGCTGACGGGAAAAATCCGGCAGCATTTCCCATGCACAGGCACGTATGGGAGTCTACCGGCGTTGTCTGGCACTTGTACGCCAGTCTTCTGCTGCTATTGCTACGCTCTGGCTCTGATACCAAGCTGGAAAACCTAGGTAGTAGGTTGGGGCAGCAGCGTTGTTGATGCAACGTGCGGACTTCCACGCTCGTTTCTTAATTCTGCTGCCCCCTCAGTTTGCTGCTCTAGAGTCTAAGTCTAGAAGCTCTGGGTTTGTTAATCAAAACCGCGTTCGCTAGTGTTAGCGCCAGAAAGCAGCTGAAAACTGAAAGTGACTGATTAGGAATGAAGAATGAGCAACAATGGGAGACCCCTCCTAGTTCTAGCTCCCCCCTTCTAGAGTAGAACTTGTTAGTCACCTAACCAGCCAATCAGAAAATAGTCCTAGACCTATTTTCTGGCAGGCAGGGTTTTCTCGGTGAGCCCTGCCAGACGCTCGACAGCCCAAAACCCGGGCGTCGTCCGTTTCGCCTGAAAACTGGACCATACCATAATACTGACACTGCGAACGCAATCGTGCGGTCAGAATCAGCTAGAAAAATAGCAGCAAAGAGTTATGACTGCCCGAACCCAGGCAGTGCCTACGACAGTCAGTGATGCCAAACAGGGCCACACAGCAGGAGACATGGACCCTAGGCACACCATGATGCTGCAGACGCAATGCCACAACCAAAAAACAACGTTGGGTGCATGCAGATAGCATCTGCAGTGGCAGTGACTGCCGGCGGCCCGACCGCCGAGGAGGCCTACCGATGGAGGTGAGCGCATCGCCGGAGGGAGGAGGCTCCAACGAACCGTGCGTGGGCCTCAGCGCGCGTCGGCTCCACAGAGTGACACTCCAGCAGCGTCAAGTCTCGCCGTCAGTCGTGTGCATCCCGATGTACACAAGCCGGGAGGACACAACAGAGTACAATGAGAAATGCACGAAAACCAACAGCTTGTAAGAACACGAGGCTCGACACCAGAACATTATCGCACTTGGTAGTGGGCGAGACGACTGTTGGTCGCATGACAGGTTTGACAGGTCCGCTTGACATGGAAACTGGACCTTGCCTCGGTCATTGCTGAGGCACAAATGTAGACTGTTTGAATTTGGAACTCCAAGTTTCATAAAACATGAGCTGACATGAGCAGGACCTCCCATGTTCTCCGATACCCGCTCCTCCCCCCTCTCCCCCAAGGGTCTGGTTCCGGATCCAGAGATATAGACCGGATCCAGGAACCTGGATTCGGATCCGGATCCAGGGATCCGGATCCGGATCCGGATCCGGATTTTCGGGTAGTTTCCACGGATCTTAGACTTCGCGTGCAGCCTTACAAAAGAGTGTCGAGTTTGAATGTGTTGTGCTTTGTGCCGTTCCTGTACAGTTTACTCCTCGCTCGGCCGGAGATGCCGACGAGGAGATGAGTGTGTGGGAGACACGGGGCTAGGTGTGACAGCAGGCAAGGCTGGTCTAGACACTGAGGCAGGGGTGTCAACCGACGTAGGAACGGGACTGGGCAAGACTGGGTCAGATGTAGGAGCAGGGGTGCCAGCAGACACAGGTGATGGTGTAGGAGGAGGCGTGAGAGAAGAGGTACCTGTGAGGTGTGAAACAGGCTGTACAGGCGAGATCTCTGGGTCGACGGCAATGATAGCTGGATCATCAAGGGCTGGAGATCGAGAGGGGACTCGAGCGGACACATCAGCCGAACGAGGGATGGTCGCTGGCGTAGAAGTCTCCCCCATCTAGTGAGGACCCTCAAAGGAAGGGATATGGGCTGCGGAGAGGGCTGTGATCCAAGTCAGGTCACGGTACGTGAGTGATCGAAAAAACAACGCGTCACGGGACTCAATGACGCGACGGCGAGTGGGTTCCCAAAAACGCCAGGCCTTCGACCGCGGGGAGATGCCAATGAAGGTACACAAGCGACCCCGAGGGGAGACCTTGGACGCCTGCTAGTCCTCGGTGTACCACACGGAGGCCAGAGATCCCCAGACACGAGCGAGACGAAGGTCAGCACGGTGGCCAAACCAGAGCTCGTACGGTGTAACATGGTCCGGAAGTGGAGCATGCGGGAGGCGGTTCCAGACCCAAGTCATGTAGGCAAAGCCCTCGAAGGCGAAAGACTCCGGGAGACCGCACTCAGACCGCATGGCGCAAACCGCATCCTCCATGGTGCGGTTCTAGCGCTCAGATACACCGTTCTGCTGTGGAGTAGCAGGAGCGGAGACCTGGTGAAAGAATACCGTGCTCAGCAAAGAAGGTGTCCATCTTGCCAAGGAACTCGCCGTCGCGATCCGAGCGAAACGTATGTAGCGTGTGGCGAGACAGACGCTCAGCCATCACGAGCCAGAGCCGAACCGCAAGGGCGGCGTCACTCTTCTGACGCAGACTGTAGACACACCGCATGCGGGTGACGTCATCAGTCAGCGTCAGAACATACCGGCCCCTCTCGGACAGGGACTCGACCGGGAGAGGACCGAGAAGGTCCGAGTGGACCAACTCAAGAGGCCTAAGCGCTCGAGAACGCGAGTCAGGGTAGGTGCACCAGTGCAACTTCCCCTGAGTGTAGAAAAGACAGTCGGTCTTCGGTGGCTTCTCGAAAGAAGCCACGTCAAGACCAAGAGCAGGGTGTGTCCGAATGAGCTTCGACACAGTGTCGGAGCCCACGTGACACTGACGACGATGAAGCAACCGCTGGTGTTCCAAGGATAGAACACCAGTGACAAAAACACGACCGGATGAGGAGGGAGAGCAAGGGGAGGAGGGCCGAGCGATACGATACAGATCATCTATGATTGAAGCACGCAAGACAATACTGCGGGTGTCAGTAGCAGTCACAGTCGCTGAATCAGCGGTGTGCTCCACAGAGAGACCCATCAGAGTGCAGGCATGCACAGAAAGCAGGCTGAGCTCAAGATCAGGCACAAACAACACGTCACAAAAAGATACAAGGGGCCAGACGGACCGTCGAAACATACAACCCCCACACCGTGGACTGGCAAGGACTGACCAGAGCCTGTACGAACAGAACAAACAGTCATGATAGGACCAAGCACGACAAAGTCACTGCGACGGCACGTCATGTGATGGGTGGCCCCAGAATCGATGATCCAAGTGCCACTGGAGTCACGACTGGTGGACGTCACTGTACAACGAGCAATGGAACACTCGGCATCAGAGGGACGCTGAGCCGACGGTGGGGAGGAACGACATACGTCACGAAGATGAGACTCATGGATCTAGTCAGTGCAGTCATGCCCATCATCATCACATGCTGACTGTGCTCCCCCACACGCATCATCACGAGCCACGGGAACGGACGAACAAGCAGTCTGTGAACCACCCGACGATGACAACACACTCGCACCTCCCTGAAAGCAAAGCGCCAGAAGATGACGAAGCTCGGCGATGGTGCGGTCGCGTGGGTCCAGATCGCTGCTGCTCGCCGGTGAGGACGCAGGAACAGCTGCAGTCGTGGCCGTTGCACGTCCCGAGGAGGGTGCGTGAGATGAGCCGGACGTGGAACGAAGAGCATGAGCAGCCTGAAGCCCATGGGTGATCCGCGCCCAGTCAAGCGGTTGCTGACACGCGGTGTAGCGATGGGCGCCTCCACAGTTGTAGCAGTGCACAGAACGGCCACTGCTACCACTGGATGACGACTGCTGCTGACCTGATCCACGCTTCCTATTCTTCTTCTTCCCCTGGGCGGCTGCTGCAACGCCCTGTGTCTGCGTGGGTGTAGACGGGATCGAAGAGGAGGAGGAAGATGAGGTGGTCATGGTGGAGGTGGATTAGGGTGACTGCAGGAGAGAAGATGGTGGTGATGCGACGATTGCTGCAGTGAGGGAGGTCTCCAGATGCGCTACTGCTGCCTCACGGGCTGAAGTCACCTGGAGGAAAAGCTGATGCGCCCAAGGGAGCAGCTGCAGAGTGGCTGAGAAAGGCTCGAGGACAGCGTCGCTGTACCGTGTGAAGATGTCGGTGTACTCAAGGCGAACTCCGAGCATAATCGTCCGAAGCGCCCATAACTGTGTGCCTCCTGAGGTCCCAAGACTCGTGTAGATACGCATAGCGTGTCGCGAGTAATCCGCTGCAGACTCTGCAGGCCCCTGACAAAGCGAATGGAAAGCACGAATGTGTCACGCACGAGTGGCGTGCGTCTCTGTGGCTAGCAGGGATAACGCCAGATCCCAGCCTCCACGGGGATCGGTGCCGGTGCCTCTGCCAGCCTCGCCAAGGAAGGGGCGGAAGTCGACGAGAGTCTCGCGTGGCATGGCGTAAAGAAGTCCGCGCATGGCCCGGGCTGCTGTCAATGCCTGTGCTGGGTCTGTAGAGTGGTACGGGCGGTGGTAGTAAGGCCAAACTCCCTCAGATGTAGTCCACACCTGAAACATGATCTCCCAGCAATCGAAACCATCCTCGCTGATGTACCGTGGGGGTGGTGCCTCAAAGTCCTTAGGTTGCCGCTCTGTGGGGAGAGCAACCGCAGGCAGAGGAGGACGAGGGATGGGAAAAACTCGGCATCGGAGCCACACACGGATCTGCACGAGTATGGAAACGGCCGAGTGGTCACAGTAAACTGTAGAGGAATGGCACAAAGCACAACACTCCCCCATGACCAGATGGTATGCATGTCCATACGCCTGCAGCACTGATACGAACACAACAGTGAGTGACACAAACAAATGAGACGCAGACGCACATCCCACACTCAACCACTCACACGCACGGGACGAAGCCCAACAGAACGAATGGCCACCAGGAACTTTCCGCGAGCAAGTGCCTTCGTCAAGAAATCAGCACGCTGCAAGTCAATGCCAACCCACATGATGGAGATCACGAGTCGCTCCACCAGATCATGAACGAAGTGATGCTCAACCGCAATGTGCTTTGTGCAAGCATGAAAAACACCAGAGTTCTCCGCAATGGCGAGAGCACTCTGGTTGTCGCAACGCAACACAATGGCGGGTACTAACTGCCCAAGCTCAAGAAACAAGCGCTGCAGCCATACTGCCTCAGTAGCCCCTGCGCCCAAAGCCACATACTCTGCCTCCAACGAGCTACGTGCGATGCAGCCCTGCTTCCCGCTTCGCCAAGACAAAGTGGTACCACCGAGCAGGAACACGTAGCCAGTACGACTGCGCCCATCAGGACTCCAAGCCCAGTCACTGTCAGTGTAGCCGTCAAGGACCACCGAACACTGCCAAAAAAAGCAGAGTCCGAGGTACGGCATGGAGACCACGTATCGTACCACTCGCACAGCCGCGTGAAGCGCTCTTGCTCGTGGAGCCTGCGAGAATTGAGCGAGGAGGTTGATGGCGAACACGATGTCAGGACGCGTGGTGGTGGCCAGGTACATCAGAGATCCGATGAGACGGAGGTACAAGGTCACGTCCATTGTCTCCCCCAGCTGTGTAGGACCATCCACCTTCAGGGCATCCTGCCCATCGGGTGTAAGAGGTGTGGAAGCGGATGGCACTGCACCAAGGAGATGGCTGAAGCGCTCCCCCACGACTCGTGCGTATCGGGCCTGATGCAGCAACAGTGTCCGATGTCTCCGATCTCGCACGATCTCCATACCAAGAAATACCGATGCAGGACCGAGGTCCTTCATCCTGTAGGCAGTCTGTAGGACAGCCTTGGCCTCCTTCACGGCCTCCAGGGATGGAGACGCAATCAGGAGGTCATCAACGTAGACCAGGATGGCGGTGAATCGCTCGGGTGTCGGTAGGATGAAGAGCGAGGGGTCTGCCTCGCTCTGTACGTATCCTGCGCAAGTCAAAGTGCCAGTGATCTCCCGGTTCCAACACCGTGGAGATGGCTTGAGGTGGTACAAGGACTTGCGCAAGCGCCAGACCTTGTCACCGTCCTCAAAACCTGGTGGCTGAGCCACGTAAATCTCCTCATCCAGAGAGCCATGGAGGAACGCATTGTTCACATCCATCTGGTGCAGTTCCCAGTCATGTTGAGCCACTACACCGAACAGAGCTCGAGCTCAGGTCATGCGGCCGACAGGGGCAAGATGTTAGTGTAATCGACTCCCTCAATCTGAGAGTACCCCTTGACGACCAAGCGGGCCTTGTAGCGTTCCAGTGAGCCATCCGGCTTCACCTTCTTGCGAAAGACCCACTTGACCTGAATCGCCTTCCTCCAAGGGGGAAGGTCAACAAGCTCATAGACTCTGTGCTCTCGGATAGCGCGAAGCTCATCCTCGCAAGTAGCTCGCTAGGCATCGGCATCCTCCGATGAGAGAGCTGAGAAAATGTGTGGAAGCTTCCTAGCAACGCAGCCGCTCACTAGGCGTCAGTGCCTGATCAGACGGTGTCGACAGTCATAGGTCGTACACACTATGGCACGGGTTTGGCTAGGAGACACAAGGCAAAGTGCCGGAATGCTTCAATGTAGCATATGCAGAGAGAAATGACAAATGACAGGTCCAAGGCATGAATACCTGCCGCGGCGCACGGCGGGTGTCGCACGCGGCAGTCCAAGAGCTGTCCTAAAACCGGCCCAAAACCACTGTTTTGGCCGTAACTCTGCGCACACATGTCAGAATGCTACGCCGTCTAAACCTAGACGTGCAGAATCAAAAGACGGACGCTACGACTGGTCACATGCATGCATCCATGGACATACAGTGAGCATACAATGCAAAAACATGCAAATAGGCCTTATGGCCAGTCTGCCGAAAGACGCCTGCAAGATGTAGAAGACACAATCGAGAGTCCCGGTGGCATCTGGGGCTCTGGTGTAGTGGTCGGCCAGCTCCAAGCTGGTAGTCCGCCGCCTGTCGTCGCGCCGGTGTCACCAGGGCCGCCCGCCTCAGGGATCTGCACGAGTATGGACACGGCCGAGTGGTCACTGTAAACTGTACAGGAACGACACAAAGCACAACACTCCCCCATGACCCGATGGTACGCATGTCCATACGCGTGCACCACTGGTATGAACACAATAGTGAGTGACACAAACAAATGAGACGCAGACGCACATCCCACACTCAACCACTCTCACGCACGGGGCGAAGCCCAACAGAACGAATGGCCACCAGGAACTTTCCGCGAGCAAGTGCCTTCGTCAAGAAGTCAGCACGCTGCGTGTCAGTACCAACCCACATGATGGAGATCACGCGTCGCTCCACCAGATCACGAATGTAGTGATGCTCAACCGCAATGTGCTTTGTGCGTGCATGAAAAACACCAGAGTTCTCCGCAATGGCGAGAGCACTCTGGTTGTCGCAACGCAGCACAATGGCGGGTACTGACTGTCCAAACTCAAGAAACAAGCGCTGCAGCTATACTACCTCAGCAGCCCCTGCGCCCAAAGCAACATACTCTGCCTCTGACGAGCTACGTGCAATGCAGCCCTGCTTCCCGCTTCGCCAAGACAAAGCGGTACCACCAAGCAGAAACACGTAGCCAGTACGACCGCGCCCATCAGGGCTCCAAGCCCAGTCACTGTCAGTGTAGCCGTCAAGGACCACCGAACACTGCTGACGAAAGCAGAGTCCGAGGTACAGCATGGAGACCACGTACCGTACCACTCGCACAGCCGCATGAAGGGCTCTCGCACGTGGAGCCTGCGAGAACTGAGCGAGGAGGTTGACGGCGAACGCGATGTCAGGACGCGTGGTGGTGGCCAGGTACATCAGAGATCCGATGAGACGGAGGTACAAGGTCACGTCCACTGTCTCCCCCAGCTGTGTAGGATCATCCACCTTCAGGGCATCCTGCCCATCGGGTGTAAGAGGTATGGAAGTGGATGGCACTGCACCAAGGAGATCGCTGAAGCGCTCCCCCACGATTCGTGCGTATCGGGCCTGATGCAGCAACCGTGTCCGATGTCTGCGATCTGGCACGATCTCCATACCGAGAAACACCGATGCAGGACCGAGGTCCTTCATCCTGTAGGCAGTCTACAGGACAGCCTTGGCCTCCTTCACGGCCTCTAGGGACAAAGACGCAATCAGGAGGTCATCAACATAGACCAGGATGGCGGTGAACCGCTCGGGTGTCGGTAGGATGAAGAGCGAGGGGTCTGCTTTGCTCTGTACGGATCCTGCGCGAGTCAAAGTGCCAGTGATCTCCCGGTTCCAGCACCGTGAAGACTGCTTGACGCCGTACAAGGACTTGCGCAAGCGCTAGACCTTGTCACCATCCTCAAAACCTGGTGGCAGAGCCACGTAAATCTCCTCATCAAGAGAGCCATGGAGGAACGCATTGTTCACATCCATCTGGTGCAGTTCCCAGTCATGCTGAGCCACTACACCGAACAGAGCTCGAGCTGAGGTCATGCGGCCGACAGGGGCAAAGGTGTCAGTGTAATTGACTCCCTCAATCTGAGAGTACCCCTTGACGACCAAGCGGGCCTTGTAGCGTTCCAGTGAGCCATCCGGCTTCACCTTCTTGCGAAAGACCCACTTGACCTGAATCGCCTTCCTCCCAGGGGGAAGGTCGACAAGCTCATAGACTCTGTGCTCTCGGATAGTGCGAAGCTCATCCTCGCAAACAGCTCGCCAGGCATCGGCATCCTCCGATGAGAGAGCCTCCCTCAATGTGCCAGGATCGGGCGCCATAGAGGGGGAACTCTGCGTGGCGAGTGCACACGCTTCAGTGTCGGACCTGACGGCCACGAGATCAGCTGCTGCGTCACAGGCGATATGGAACTCGCGAGTGACCAGGTCGTGCCCTACAGGGCACACTGGATGTACCTCTCAAAGCTCGGTGCGGGCACTCAGGCCTAAGCCCTTTGTGCCTGGATCACCGCTCGCGATGCTGCGAGTGGAACGTCTGGTTCTGGGACCCGACGCTCGCTGAGCTCCGGAGTCTAGTGGTCGAAGGCGACCACCGGGCTCACGGGAGTAACTAGAGGTCGAGGGGCGCACCTCAGGCTCAGGGACAGGTGCGACCACAGGAACAGGTACAACCACAGCTGGTGAGGGCTGAGGCGAGGCAGCCGGAGAGGCCGAGCGAGGAGATGAGTGTGTGGGAGACACGGGGCTGGGTGTGACAGCTGGCAAGGCTGGTCCGGACACTGAGGCAGGGGTGTCAACCGACGTAGGAACGGGAGTGGGCAAGACTGCGTCAGACGCAGGAGCAGGGGTGCCGGCAGACACATGTGATGGTGCAGGCGGAGGCGTGAGAGAAGAGGTACCTGTGGGGTGTAAAACAGGTTGTACAGGCGAGATCTCTGGGTAGACGGCAATGATAGCCGGATCATCAAGGGCTGGAGATCGAGAGGGGGCTCGACCGGACACATCAGCCGAATGAGGGATGGTCGCTGGCGTAGAATTCTCCCCCATCCGCCGAGGACCCTCACAGGAAGGGACATGGGCTGCGGAGAGGGCCGTGATCGAAGTCAGGTCACGGTACGTGAGTGACTAAAAAAACAGTGTGTCACGGGACTCAATGACGCGATGGCGAGTGGGGTCCCAAAAACGCCAGGCCTTCGACCGCGGGGAGATGCCAATGAAGGTACACAAGCGCCCCGAGGGGAGACCTTGGACACCTGCTGGTCCTCGGTGTACCACACGGAGGCCAGAGATCCCCAGACACGAGCGAGACGAAGGTCAGCACGGTGGCCAAACCAGAGCTCGTACGGTGTAACATGGTCCGGAAGTGGAGCATGCGGGAGGCGGTTCCAGACCCAAGTCATGTAGGCGAAGCCCTCGAAGGCGAAAGACTCCGGGAGACCGCACTCAGACCGCATGGCGCGAACCGCATCCTCCATGGTGCGGTTCTAGCGCTCAGATACACCGTTATGCTGTGGAGTAGCAGGAGCTGAGACCTGGTGAGTATACCGTGCTCAGCAAAGAAGGTGTCCATATCGCCAAGGAACTCGCCGCTGCGATCCGAACGAAAAGTATGTAGCGTGTGGTGAGACTGACAGTCAGCCATCACGAGCCAATGCCAAACCGCAAGGGCGGCGTCACTCTTCTGACGCAGACTGTAGACCCACCGCATGCGGGTGAAGTCATCAGTCAGCGTTAGAACATACCGGCCCCTCTCGGACAGGGACTCGACCGGGAGAGGACCGAGAAGGTCCGAGTGGACCAACTCGAGAGGCCTAAATGCTCGGGAACGCGAGTTAGGGTAGGTGCACCGGTGCAACTTCCCTTGAGTGCAGAAAAGACAGTCGGTCTTGGGTGGCTTCTTGAAAGAAGCCACGTCAAGACCAAGAGCAGGGTGTGTCCGAATGAGCTTCGACACAGTGTCGGAGCCCACGTAACACAGACGACGATGAAGCAACCGCTGGTGTTCCAAGGATAGAACACCAGTGACAAAAACACGACCGGATGAGGAGGGAGAGCAAGGGGAGGAGGGCCGAGCGATACGATACAGATCATCTATGATTGAAGCACGCAAGACAATACTACGGGTGTCAGTAGCAATCACAGTCGCTGAATCAGCGGTGTGCTCCACAGAGAGACCCATCAGAGTGCAGGCATGCACAGAAAGCAGGCTGAGCTCAAGATCAGGCACAAACAACACGTCACAAAAAGATACAAGGGGCCAGACGGACCGTCGAAACATACAACCCCCACACCGTGGACTGGCAAGGACTGACCAGAGCCTGTACGAACAGAACAAACAGTCGTGACAGGACCAAGTACGACAAAGTCACTGCGACGGCACGTCATGTGATGGGTGGCCCCAGAATCGATGATCCAAGTGCCACTGGAGTCACGACTGGTGGACGTCACTGTACAACGAGCAATGGAACACTCGGCATCAGAGGGACGCTGAGCCGACGGTGGGGAGGAACGACATACGTCACGAAGATGAGACTCATGGATCTAGTCAGTGCAGTCATGCCCATCATCATCACATGCTGACTGTGCTCCCCCACACGCGTCATCACGAGCCACGGGAACGGACAAACGAGAAGTCTGTGAACCACCCGACGATGACAACACACTCGCACCTCCCTGAAAGCGAAGTGCCAGAAGATGACGAAGCTCGGCGATGGTGCGGTCGCGTGGGTCCGGATCGCTGCTGCTCGCCGGTGAGGACGCAGGAACAGCTGCAGTCGTGGCCGCTGCATGTCCCGAGGAGGGTGCGGGAGATGAGCCGGACGTGGAACGAAGAGCATGAGCAGCCTGAAGCCCATGGGTGATCCGCGCCCAGTCAAGCGGCTGCTGACACTCGGTGTAGCGATGGGCGCCTCCACAGTTGTAGCAGTGCACAGAACGGCCACTGCTACCACTGGATGACGACTGCTGCTGACCTGATCCACGCTTCCTATTCTTCTTCTTCCCCTGGGCGGCTGCTGCAACGCCTTGTGTCTGCGTGGGTGTAGACGGGGTCGAAGAGGAGGAGGAAGATGAGGTGGACATGGTGGAGGTGGATGAGGGTGACTGCAGGAGAGAAGATGGTGGTCATGCGACGACTGCTGCAGCGAGGGAGGTCTCCTGATGCGCTACTGCTGCCTCACGGGCTGAAGTCACATGGAGGAAAAGCTGATGCGCCCAAGGGAGCAGCTGCAGAGTGGCTGAGAAAGGCTCGAGGACAGCGTCGCTGTACCGCGTGAAGATGTCGGTGTACTCAAGGTGAACTCCGAGCATAATCGTCCGAAGCACCCACAGCTGTGTGCCTCCTGAGGTCCCCAGACGCGTGTAGATACGCATAGCGCGTTGCCAGTAATCCGCTATAGACTACGTAGGCCCCTGACGAAGCGAATGGAAAGCACGAATGTGTGACGCACGAGTGGCATGCGTCTCTGCGGCCAGCAGGGATAACGCCAGATCCCAGCCTCCACGGGGATCGGCGCCGGTGCCTGTGCCAGCCTCGCCAAGGAAGGGGCGGAAGTCGACGACAGTCTCCCGTGGCATGGCGTAGAGAAGTCCGCGCGTGGCCCGGGCTGCTGTCAGTGCCTGTGCTGGGTCTGTAGACTGGTACGGGCTGTGGTAGTAAGGCCACACTCCCTCAGATGTAGCCCACACCTGAAACAGGATCTCCCAGCAGTCGAAACCATCCTCGCTGATGTACCGTGGAGGCGGTGCCTCAAAGTCCTTAGGTTGCCACTCCGTGGGGAGAGCAACCGCAGGCTGAGGAGGACGAGAGATGGGAAAAACTCCTGGGAGAGGGTGATCGCCAGGGTAGTCAGGTGATGATCGTATCATGGTAACCGGTGGAGGTGGGGTACCCGTCTGGAGCTGACGGAGGCGCTCCTGGAGAACTCGAATCTCGTGCTCCTGGGAATCATCCGTGATGCCTGGCATGAATGGCTCATCGTGTAGTGGCTCATCATCAAGGAGGTCAGCAGGTGGTGGGTCAGGTGGAGCGCCTGTCACGGGTGCCTGAACCGAATGCTGGGTAGAGACCGCAACTCCGGCAGCTCCCTCAGAGATCCGCGGAGGGGCCGTGGACTGAGCGCGCAGAAGCTCAGTCAGCGTGCGGATAGCGTCAGTCTGCTCTCTCTGGAGACGACGCATCTCATTCTGCTGGCTGCGCAGGTCCTCAATGGCCTGCGAGCGTGGACTCAGTACGCCAGACGAGGAGGAGGAGGGATCNTCGCCTGGTCCCTTCTCCTTGCTGTCGGACAGGCTCATGTCGCTGCTCAGTATGGGGCAACGGATGAAGTTTGTCGGATTTTAAAAGCGTCAGCGTTTCTCGAGGACTTGAAACGCTGGCAACTTTTGACTGTCCGGCCAAAAATTTGACTAAGTATGGTGCTGACGTCAGCAGGTGGTTGCTGACGTCAGCACGACTGATGACGTCAGCAAGCAAAATTGCTGACGTCGGCTTGTCTCCTCCTTTTTTTCTTTTTTTTCTTCTTTTTTTTTTCCGCGAATCTGCGCGCGCGTGCAGCCGCTCCGCGGTGGCCGCACGGACGCTGCGCAGAAGCTGCGCAGCAGCTTCCGCCCAGCTGCTGCTGCAGCTGCGCTGTCAGCTGCAGCAGCAGCTGTGTAGCTGCGGATGCAGCGGTGGCAGCAGCGGCTTCGCTGCTGCTGCTGCTGTTGCGCGCTGCGGCTGCTGCTCGCTGCCGCCGCCGCGCGCTGCTGCTGCTGCCGCTGCCGCGCTGCTGCTGCTGCTACTGCTACTGCTGCTCTGCTGTTGCCGCCGCGGCTGCTGCGCTGCTGCTGCTGCTGCCGCTGCTGCTGCTGCGCTGCTGCTGCCGCCGCTGCTGCTGCGGCCGCTGCTGCTGCGCTGCTGCTGCCGCCGCCTCTGCTGTTGCTGCTATGGGAGGGGCGGTTGCACTCACTGCAGCCGCCACGCACCTCGCGTGGCGGTGCACAACAGTGCTGCTGCCTCTGCTGCTGCGATCTCACGTGGTGGGTGGGGCTGTGTAGACGGCGATCGGCTGTCTCCAACAGGCCTCAAGAACTCTGCTGCAGCGGTGACTGTCACTACTGCTGCTCTGCTGCGTCTCTGCTGCGCAGCTCAGTGAGAACTGTCTCACTGCTCTTATACCATGAGAAAACACATGGAAGCTTCCTAGCATCGCAGCCGCTGACTAGGCATCAGTGCCTGATCAGACGGTGTCGAGAGTCACAGGTCGTACACACTGCGGCACGGGTTTGGCTAGGAGACACAAGGCAAAGTGTCAGAATGCTTCAATATAGCATATGCAGAGAGAAATGACAAATGACAGGTCCAAGGCATAAATACCTGCTGCGGCGCACGGCGGGTGTCGCACGCGGCAGTCCAAGAGCTGTCCTAAAACCGGCCCAAAACCACTGTTTTGGCCGTAACTCTACGCACACATGTCAGAATGCTACGCCGTCTAAACCTAGACGTGCAGAATCAAAAGACAGACGCTACGAATGGTCACATGCATGCATCCATCAACAGACAGTGAGCATACAATTCAAAAACATGCAAATAGGCCTCATGGCCAGTCTGCGAAAAGACGCCTGAATTGGAATTTTTTTTAGGGCATGCAGGCCCATGCAAGAACGAACATGAGCTTTGTGTGTGAGTGCGATGCAAGACGGCAAGAATTTTGCTAAGTCTGGAACGTTGAATATAAAGAACAAGGAGAGAGTACAAATGAGCCCCTAGCGGGCTTAAGTAGGGGCGCCGGCAGCTAGCCGCACCGGGCCCCGTCACCCCCGCTGAGCCCAAACGGGTCAGCGGGGAGAACACACTGTATACACCACGATTACAATAACGGTGGTCTCCTCGAGGCACCGAAACAGCTCTCCGAGTACCCGGGTCTCGACCACCGAGAAAATAGGAACAATGTCAGAAAATCTCAGAATCAGCGTCCAGACATCACACACGGCTTTCCGAACATCGGAAGCCCCACAACAGCCATCGGGTCTCCTCGTCGCACCCGTATAGTCCACCGGGTGCGCGGGTCTCAACCCACCGAGAAAACTCTCCTAGCTCCTGACAAGCCCACATGGCTACCGGAACGCATCGACCGCGTCTCGCCAGCGCTGTCGTAGATGCTGGAGAAGTCTCGGTGCAGTCCAGAGGCCCGTCGTGTCGTCACGCCCTCCTCTGCCATATACCCCGAATGTGGGTATATCGGTAAACTAGCAGTGTCGGTCGTGACGGGTGGAAGCCACACAAACCAACACTCCCC